>CM038679.1:668151379-668270913 GCA_021605205.1 Aegilops longissima | reverse complement strand
AAGGCCCATTACTTCCCCGAGGGGTTCAGTAACCCTCCGGCACTCCGGTTTTCTCCGGAAACTTCCGGAACCTTTCCGGTGTCCGAATATAGCCGTCCAATATATCAATCTTTATGTCTCGACCATCTCGATATTCCTCGTCATGTCCGTGATCACATCCGGGACTCCGAACTCCTTCGGTACATCAAAATACACAAACTCATAATATAACCGTCATCGAGACCTTAAGCGTGCGGACCCTACGGTTCGAGAACAATGTAGACATGACCGAGACACGTCTCCGGTCAATAACCAATAGTGGGACCTGGATGCCCATATTGGCTCCTACATATTCTACGAAGATCTTTATCGATCAGACCGCATAACAACATACGTTGTTCCCTTTGTCATCGGTATGTTACTTGCCCGAGATTCGATCGTCGGTATCCAATACCTAGTTCAATCTTCATGGCAAGTCTCTTTACTCGTTCCGTAATACATCATCTCACAGCTAACTCATTAGTTGTAATGCTTGCAAGGCTTAGTGATGTGCATTACCGAGAGGGCCCAGAGATACCTCTCCGACAATCGGAGTGACAAATCCTAATCTCGAAATCGCCAACCCAACATCTGCCTTTGGAGACACCTGTAGTACTCCTTTATAATCACCCGATTACGTTGTGACGTTTGGTAGTACCAAAGTGTTCCTCCGTAAGCGGAGTTGCATAATCTCATAGTTATAGGAACATGTATAAGTCATGGATAAAAGCAATAGCAACATACTAAGCGATCGGGTGCTAAGCTAATGGAATGGGTCATGTCAATCAGATCATTCAACTAATGATGTGACCTTGTTAATCAAATGACAACTCCTTTGTCTATGGTTAGGAAACTTAACCATCTTTGATTAACAAGCTAGTCTAGTAGAGGCATACTAGTGACACTCTGTTTGTCTATGTATTCACACATGTATTATGTTTCCGGTTAATACAATTCTAGCATGAATAATAAACATTTATCATGAAATAAGGAAATAAATAATAACTTTATTATTGCCTCTAGGGCATATTTCCTTCAGTTGGGCCTTGCTGGAGGAGTCTTATTCAAAGCGAACTGTCAAGGGGGTCCCATAAATCACCCAACCGTGTAAGGAACGCGAAATCAAGGAACATAACACCGGTATGACGGAAACTAGGGTGGCAAGAGTGGAACAAAACACCAGGCATAAGGCTGAGCCTTCCACCCTTTACCAAGTATATAGATGCATTAATTATAGCAGATATATTGTGATATCCCCAACAAGTAAACATGTTCCAACAAGGAACAACATCTCCATGTTCAACAAGGAACAAACTTCAACTTCACTGCAACTAGCAGCGCTATAAGAGGGCTGAGCAAAGCGGTAACATAGCCAATCAACGGTTTGCTAGGAAAGGATGGTTAGGGGCTTGACATGGCAATATGGGAGGCATGATAAGCAAGTGATAGGCATCGTAGCATAGGCATAGCAAAAGAGCGAGCATCTAGCAAGCAAAGATAGAAGTGATTTCGAGGTATGGTCATCTTGCCTGCAAAGTTCTCAGAGTTGTCGAAAGCTTGATCCTCGAAAGCGTTCTCAACAGGTTCCTCGTTCACGTACTCATCTCCCGGCTCTACCCAAGCAAGAACACAAACAAAGGAACCACAATAAATCACGGTGCAATGCACAAGCAACATGATGCAATATATGGCATGATATGCGAGATGTGATATGCAATGCATATGCGTGCTCCGGAAGGAAAATGATGAACCAGGCATCAACTTGGCAAACCAAGTATGCCGCTGGAAAGATGAGATGATTTTGGTTGAAATCGATATAAAGATCACCGGAATCGGATGCACGGTTTGCAAATGACAAGCAGAACAAGAATGGCACAAATCTGCCATTAACAGCATGATGCCACATAGCAAGCAACAAGAAATTAAGCTACTGCACCCAAACGTACCAACAAAGCATATGGCAGTGATCTACTCAAGATGCTTGACAAAAGATGAACACTGAGCTACGGCTAATTCACACCATAACAGGTCCAAACAAGCATGGCAAAAGTGCAAAATATATCAGCTTCACAGACTTGAGAAATCACTGAACATGGCAAAATCAGCATCAGGAAGCAATGTTCAGAGCAAGCAAACTACATTCTACAGGAACTTATAATAGCAAAACAAGGCATGGCATAAATCTACTCAAAGCATAGAACAAAAGTCCCTTACTGACCATAAGCCAAAAAGGATCAGAAAATATAATATCACCCATGTCAATATAGCAAGTTTCATTAACAGATTCAGCAACAGGGCAGGGCAAAAACAGATAACAAGTATGCATGTTTAAGAGCTCGAGGCACTCACTACAGAGCATTACATGATAAAATAAGCATACATCCATCAAGAAGACATGGCATAGAATCTATACATGGAAAGAACAACATCATAGCATACACGGATCAACTACAACAACCTTGGCAAAATTGAATGACATGTAAACAATCTGCCAGGAAACATTTTATAGCAAAAGTAGAGCTCGATTGACTCAAGCTATGGCACTCCATAATTGCAAACAAAAGCATGGATGGATAGAGCATAACCATATGTTAAAAACATCCTTACTGAAGTATCTCAAAATATGCATGGATTTCTCGGTAGCATCAAGTTAACATGGCATAAAAATATCAGCAAAACAGGGGCTGAAATCAGCAACATCATGAAGCCTAGTTTTCATGCTTGTGCTAGTCACCAAAGAGATCACAAAAATACATGGCATACACCCCTGGAAAGATGGCATGGCATATTACAAAACACATGTAGGACTCAAGTTCATAGGATGCACACATCAATCATGGCAAAAATGACAAAAGTGCATGTTCTGTTAAGAAACAGAAACTAACATCACATAGCCCTCTTCTAACCGCATTTATGGCACAAAGATGAGCTCAAAAGTAAATGATGCAATGAGATGAAATGATCTACTCTTTGAGGCGAACATTTTGACATATTACACGCACGAAACAGAGCAATATGCAGAGAGTTAAGGCATGACGAAAATGCAACAAATTAATCAATGGAAAAGACTTCGGGGGGAGAAAAGAAGTCAACCGCCTTCGTCGGTGGATCTCAGATCCGATCGGGGCGAGGTGGTGGCGGCGTTCGGGGCGGAGAGGAGCTCGCGGAAGGAGGAAGAGGCCGAGCCGACGCGGGCCGGGCGGTGGTGGCCGGCGGCGGGGCGATCGCCGGTGACGGCGACGAGGCGGGGCAGACAGGGCCGGGCGGAGGCGGCGACGGAGGCGGCGGCGGCGAGTCCGTGGTGGCGCGTGGCGGCTGCTGGGCGGCGGGGCGAGGGACGGCCGAGGCCGCGCGGCGTCTGGGCAGGGGCCTGCCTGCAGGGCGGGCGGGCGGCGGCGTGGTGGCCAGGCGCCACGTGGCGCGTCCTGATTGGCCGGGGCGTGGCGGCGGTTTTCGTCCGGCGCGGACCAGACGTGTTCGGCGCGCGGAGGGAGCGGGGCTAGGGTTTCGGGATCCGAATTTGGAGGGGGAGATGCATATTTATAGGTAGAGGGAGCTAGGAAGCTCCAAATGAGGTGCGGTTTTCGCCCACACGATCGTGATCGAACTACGGAGAGCATGGAAGTGACTTAGATGGGTTATTGGACTATTTTGAAGGGGTGTTGGGCTGCAACTTAAAAGAGGCCTTTTGAGAGTGTGGTTAACCGTTGGAGTACCAAACGAGCTCCAAATGACCGAAACTTGACAGGTGGTCTACGGTGGTGTACCAAGGCCACTTTACAAACCTCGGTCCATCCCGAGAAAGTTTAGTACCCGCTCACGAAAAAACGTAAAGGGGCGCCGGAGACATAGGAGTGCGGATTGCAAAAGCGGACAACGGGAAAATGCTCGGAAACATGAGGCGAACACGTATGCAAAAAGAAATGCGCATGATGACATGATATGAAAATGCATGACATGGACAAAATGCAAAAAGGAAGAAAAACCCAACCACGGAGGGAATATCATATCACAATGCCGAAAATGGCAAGAGTTGGAGTTACAAATATGAAAAGTTACATCCGGGGTGTTACACTGGTGCAGATGGGGAAAGCTCCAGGGGTGTGAGTTGTGGTCGTACGGGATCTGCACCTGCCTATATGATGAGCTATATGACAACCCAGGTCAGGAAGGACACCTTGGTCACTCGGCAAATCCACAGCGGCCGGTTCTGAAGAAAAAAACATAAATGTTCCATATGTTTTATGTCAGGCATCAATTGTTTGCCAATGTCAGGCATTGAAGCATCACAGTCTCTTGTAAATACAAGAAGACACAACACAAACTATAATGTTCACATGATCAGAGAAGAGACAAAAGTGTTGATCATACTTGACTAGGATAAGGATATATTGCTCCCTCCGTCCCACAACACAATATAAGATGTTTTTGCAAGCTAAAACCAGCTTGATGCGTGCACCTGCGTTGCGTTGCGTGAGGACAGGAAATCAAATTGCAAATCGAAGATGGGCGAGAGAGGGAGGGAGGGAGGGAGGGATGGAACCTTGGTTGGACGGAGACCGGGCGTGGTAGGAGCAGCGTCCCGAGCAAGGCAGGGAGCCGTCTGGTGACGCGGCCGGGCATCCCTTGGCGGAGGAGGCTCCCCTGCGCGTAGTGGCGGAGCTACAGCAAGGCTGAGTGGGCCGTGGCCCGCCCAACCAATGAATTTTTTCTATTGTGTACCTACTTTTGGGCCACGAAAACCCAAGCCCATTACTTTTTTCTTCAGCTGGCCCGCCCAATTATTTGGGCCAAGCTCCGCCACTGCCTGCGCGTGTGCGCCTCCGGCGAGGCACAGGCCGGCGTGGTGGATCTGGGATCTGGCCGCGCCTGTGCTGTTGGGCGAGGCGAGGGTGGTACCGGGGTAGGGAGAGGAGGAGAGGTGGGCGTCGGTCGTGTGGGGAGGCCGGGCGGCGAGGCCGGGCGAGGCGAGGTGGGTGGCGGCGAGGGAAGGGTGGAGAGGAGAGGAATATGAATGAATCGGGTTTGGGTTGGGTAGGGTAGGGTTTCACTCTCTCTTTCTCCTTTTCTTTCTTCGTTTGGGTTTTTTTTTTTGACCTGTCTTCGTTTGGGTTTTGAAAGGAGGCGAGATCGCAAACGGGCTTGGCCTCAAAACGAGTTGGCGTACTTGAGGTGGCGCTGCTGGCGCTCACCTGCGTGCAGGGCGCCGGGTTCGGCATGTCGTGGCACAGCTGGCTGTTTGGTCTCGGTTCCTAGTACAAACATGACCCGTGATTGTTGTGACAGTTTTAAATTCAATTGATTCTTGTTCTCTTTCCAGACGAACTTGAAATGATTCTGTACTTACGCTGAACCTAAAGAAGTTGTAACGATACGTCATGTGAGGTATCATATGACTATCGAATAGCAATGGACTGCTTGCCGAACTATATAATATAAGTATTTTCTTTTGCGGGGATATAATATAAGTAATTGCAAAGAAATAAAAAGGAACTCTGAGCAAATGAATCGTCAGCAATCATGTCGTCGATCTTTGTTCTGATCACTTTAGAGTTTTCATTTTCATTTTCCCCCGCTAAGGTAGAGATGGTGTCTTGTACAACTTTGCTCTTTGCCGGTGCAATTCTTAATATGTGTGTGTTAGTATTGGTTGTATGCATGGCTGGACTAACCCAATAACAATAGACTCCATGCGTGACGAGACTTCAATCATGACACAACTAGCCCATGCATGCATATAGCTGCCGGCTAGTGAAGGCCCACGGGACGGGAGCTCCCCTTAGATATGCCCACGTTCAGGTCATGCAGTAAGGCATGCCTAGAATTGGCCCAAAAGCTGCCCAGATTTAGGTAGAAAATGGCAAAAACTTGTGTTTTTTCAGAATTTGCTATTTCTCCCCCATCTCAGGCGGGATTTACGCCGTTTTACGCAGTTCGTCCAATCTGAGGCCAAACTTAGGTTCTGCCTCACAGGTTTTCCACACTCTCGCATGTTTTCGTTTCTCAGTTTTCTTTTCTTATCTTTAGACGCATGCGGTGTTCGTTACAATCGTCTCTTTCCATCAAGGCCGAGCTATACCATAGAAACATGAACCAGGGCTATCTCGACGACGCGTTGCCGCTGTCCGTCGGCACGATACATGCAGCGCCGTGAGGCAAGTGCGTCTGCGGCTGCTGCGTTAGATTTGCTGTCGCTGGCGTCGAGCGCCGGAGATTGGCTGGAGCTGGACACAAGGATGCACGTCAAGTGCAGGTTAAGGAGCGAGTAATGGCCGGCCGTCTGCGGTCATCCTCGCCGCCGTCAAGTTTGGCTCGCTCATCCTCTCCATGCTGGTGATCGACCGCTACGGCCGTAAGGTGCTCGTCATGGTGGGCGCGGTGATCATGGTCATGTGCCAGGTCGCGAACGCGTGCAGGGTGCCGGGTTCGGCATGTCGTGGGCGTCGCTCATCTGGATCATCCCCGGCGAGATCTTCCCGATGAAGATCCGGTCGGCGGGGTAGTCGGTGAGCGTGTCGACCACGCTGGGGCTCACCTTCCTGCAGACGCAGACCTTCCTCACCCTGCTGTGCCGGCTCAAGTACGCCACGTTCTCCTACTACGCAGCCTGGGTGGTGGCCCTCACGGCCTTGGTCTTGGTCTTCCTGCCGGAGACCAAGGGCGTCCCCCTCGAGTCCATGGGCTCCGTCTGGGAGCGCCACTGGTACTGGAAGAGGTTCGTCGGCGACGGCCACGGCCGGCGCAAACCAGCTTCATCTCCGTCTGCATCAACATGAGCTATGTGTTCGTTTGTCCGTTCAACGACAACCTTGGTGTGCCGTGCACGCATGCTCGGTTAAAGTTTTATTTAGAAGCGTGGCATTCTTCTTCTTCTTGCTTGGACTTGGAGTATCTTGTATTGACTCGCGGATGAATTTGCGATGTTGTTATCATGGATGCTAAATGTCTTTCCTTTTCTTTTGACAACTTGGAAAATGGGTATGTTATTAATCGTCGATGTATATATGTATCATGTTCTTGTGCAATGGAATCTTTCTAATGAAACGTGCTGATCACCGGAATATCTTCAACATGAGTATTTGTTGGTCAATCAATCATAGTTGACTCAGACCCAAAAACATGAGTTCATATATTGTTGGGGAACGTTGCAGAAAATAAAAAATTTCTACGCTTCACCAAGATCAAAAGCTCTACAGCAGCACGACGGCGTGGTGGTGGAAGTAGCGGCGATCTCGGCAGGGCTTCGCAAAGCTCTACGAGAGGGAGAGGTGTTGCGGAGGGAGAGGGTGGCGCCAGGAGCAGGGGTGCGTAGCCCTCCCTCCCCCCTCTTTATATAGGGGCCCTGGGGGGCGCTGGCCCCTAGAGATCCCATCTCAAGGGGGGGCTAAGGGGGTGGCTTGCCCCCAACTCAAGTGGGGCGCCCCCCACTGTAGGATCTTGAGAAGAAGTGTCTAGAGGGGGGGTGATTAGTCACTAAGTACCAATGTTGCAGTTTTTAACTTTTTTAGGTTTAAGTGGAGTTTAGGCACAAGTTTAACATTCACGATACATAACAAGCAAGCATGCAAAGAGTATGTGAGCAGCGGAAAGTAAAGCATGCAACTTGCAAGAATGTAAAGGGAAGGGTTTGGAGAATTCAAACGCAATTGGAGACACGGATGTTTTTGTCGTGGTTCCGATAGGTGGTGCTATCGTACATCCACGTTGATGGAGACTTCAACCCACGAAGGGTAGCAGTTTTGTGAGTCCATGGAGGGCTCCACCCACGAAGGGTCCACGAAGAAGCAACCTTGTCTATCCCACCATGGCCGTCGCCCACGAAGGACTTGCCTCACTAGCGGTAGATCTTCACGAAGTAGGCGATCTCCTTGCCCTTACAAACTCCTTGGTTCAACTCCACAATCTTGTCGGAGGCTCCCAAGTGACACCTAGCCAATCTAGGAGACACCACTCTCCAAGAAGTAACAAATGGTGTGTTGATGATGAACTCCTTGCTCTTGTGCTTCAAATGATAGTCTCCCCAACACTCAACTCTCTCTCATAGGATTTGGATCTGGTGGAAAGAAGATTTGAGTGGAAAGCAACTTGGGAAGGCTAGAGATCAAGATTCTTGTGGTTGAAATGGAATATCTTGGCCTCAACACATGAGTAGGTAGTTCTCTCTCAGAAATAGGATGATGGAAGTGTAGGCTTGTTCTGATGGCTCTCTTCACGAATGAAGAGGAGGTGGAGGGGTATATATAGCCTCCACACAAAATCTAACCGTTACACACAATTTACCAAACTCGGTGGGACCGAATCATCAAACTCGGTCGGACCGATTTAGCAAACCTAGTGACTGTTAGGGTTTTCGGTGGGACCGATATGCAACTCGGTAGGACTAATATGGTTAGGGTTAGGGCATAACGTAATCTCGGTGAGACCGATTACACAAACTGTTATGGTTAGGGTTAGTGCTATTTCTCCCCATCTCATGCAGGATTTAGGCAGTTTTACGCAGTTCGCCCGGTCTGAGGCCAAACTTAGGTTCTGCCTCACAGGTTTCCACTCTCACGCATGTTTTGGTTTCTCGGTTTTGTTTTCTTATCTTTAGACGCATGCGGTGTTCGTTACAATCGTTTCTTTTCAACAAGGCCGGGCTATACCATAGAAACATGGACCAGGGCTATCTCGACGACGCCTTGCCGTTGTCCGTCGGCACGATACATGCATCGCCTCGAGGCAAGTGCATCTGCGGCTGCTGCGTTAGATTTGCTGTCGCTGGCGTCCAACGCCGGAGATTGGCTGGAGCTGGACACAAGGATGCACGTCAAGTGCAGGTTAAGGAGCGAGTAATGGCCGGCCGTCTGCGGCTGCTGTCGGCGCAGTTTCATGCATCAAGTTCTTTTCTTTCCTTTTTTCCTGACGGCGGTGCAGACGGCGCAGCCCATCGACAAGCACGCATCACATCTTCCTAGCCAAACCAGCGTCCGTCGTTCGGCCGCTCGACGAGGGGTTCCTCAAGACGGAGCCCACCGGCTGGTTGGAGGGGCCGTACGCGTCGTCTTATCATCGTGGGGGTGTCATCAATCTAGAGCTGTGGCGCTCGGCACCGTACCCAGTGGATGGAGATGTCGCCAAGACCATCGCCACCTCACCGGCTCGCCATGCATGTCGATTGGCCGTCACGCCTGCAGCCTGACTGGACGGAGCCGGCTCATCATGGCATTATCTAAACATCATGCCGGCAAGCCAATACCTTCAAGCGGCGGCGCTCGTGACACCAATGGACGGCACGGCATCAATTCAATGATTGTTGATGATGTCATCTTTGTTTCCGTCTCACCGGCCACGCGTCGTCTGTTAGGAATAAACCATGTTTCGTCGTGGTCACCTATGTGTGTGTCACGTTGGTGTGTCCGGCACGTTTGGCAGGGGCCGTTGCGCGCGGCTAGAGCCAGCTAGTGCATGTAGCAGGAGGATATGCATGCACGTATGGGTTGTTAGCCCATAGTGAAGATCCTAGAGATAATGTAAGAGAGATAGGGATCATCCGTGCGTGATTAGTGGCCGGTTCGGCAACTAGATTGGGTGAGTGCACATGGGCATAAAAGGCCCCTCCTTGTACGTGGTGTGAGCCACACAGTTAGAGCTGAAGAGGAAAAAGAATAGATCGTGCGTGCGGCCGAGGCGCCGTATGCGCGGCGCGGCGTTCGTCCGGCGGTCGTGCTGCCGGAGGCTACTCGGCGTTTGTCGCCGGACCGGGTATGTCCCAACATCGTCACCGTCACATCACCCTCTGGCGCCGCGGACCGGCGTGGCGTGGCTTGTGTGCACCAAAGGCTGCTTGGCTATATGCCGCCCGCCATGCACGCCATGCACGTGCATGTACGCCTGGAGTTAGCCGTTAGAGACTCGAAAGCAAACTACGGTGCTTGTGTGTGCGATAATTAAGATACGACCAGCCTTCATCTAAGTTCTTGGACGTGATTCAATTTGTGTGAACCACTTCTCCCGATCGCTCCCATGCGGCTGGGTAACCCTAGGCCCCGCCGTCCCTAGCCCTCCCCCTACCTCTCTTTCCCCTCGCCGCCGCAGGAGGGTGCGGCCGGGCAAAGCCTGGTCCGCGTCGGCGGTGGCGGGGCTTTCATTCCTCCTGGCCTGGTGGGTCGCGGCGCGGGAGCGTCATGCTCGGCGTGGGGCATGGCAGCGGCGAGGCGCGTGGGCGGCGTTGGCGGGCGTGCTGGTTGCGGTGGTTGCGCGGGCTAGGTGGGGCGTGCCTGCGCGAGGATGGCGAGGCTGGACCTCTCAATTCGGATCCGGATTGGGTCCCCCGGCTGGCTGCTTGTGGGCGGCACGGGCCGTGGCGGCGGGGCGTGGCTAGAGGTCCTCGGCGGGCTCGTCATGCTTCGGACGGCGGGCTGGATGGAGGTGCGTGCGGGGGGGGGGGGGGGGTGGTGGCGATCGCCTCGGCCAGATCTGTCCGCTACCGCACCTTGCGGCGAGGGCCGTGGGCGGCGCAGGTTGGCCTCCTCTGCAGCGCTCTGGCGTGGTGTAGGTTCCGACGTGGTGGTAGCTTCGGCGTGCTGGCTCATGGCGGCTCGGTCCGGTGTGTTTGGGTGGCTGCGGGTGGCTCGCCGGAAGCGGGAGGTGCGTGTCCGGCGGCTACGCTTGGAGCTCGGCGGGCGACGCGGGTTGGGGCAGTGGTCCGGCGTGCCTGCTGCTCCAACCGTGGATGGATCCACGGCAGGTTGGCAGGTCGGCTGTGGCGGCAACTGGCATGTTTCTGCGTCGGCTCGTCCGTAGGCGGCTTGTTCGACCTTCGACCCCTCTCCTCGTCATCCGGGTGCTACTTTCATCGAAGGGCTGGTCTTCTCCCAACTGCGGTCCATCACTCATCTCGCGTCCGATGCGGCAGGACCGAGCTCGTCTTGTGCACGGTGCGGCAGGACCGACCTCATCTCGTGCACGGTGCGGCAGGACCGACCTCGTCTCGCGCATGGTGATGCAGGACCAAGCTCATCTTGCGCCCGGTGCTGCAGGACGAGTCGATGGAAGCTAGTGGTAGCTGGCCTATTGGGTCTCGGCGTTGGGGGTCGCCCAGGGGTGCGTAAGGTGGGATCTTTCCACTCGTCTCTTTGGTTGGGCTAGCGGCGAGTCTCGGGCGAGGTGGTGTCGAGATTTTGGATGCCGGGGCGGCGGCCCTGGTGGTGGTAGCACGGTGCTCTTGGGCAAAGCCCGTGGCTTGGTGCTACCCGGTGGCCATGGTTATGTGGGCGGCGTGGTAGCCGGGGTGCCGTGTTCGGTGGCGGTGAGTGTTGGCCGGGGTGAAAACCTGTTCCATCTTCGGATGGACCGGCGGCGGCGTGCTCGTTCCCTTCTTGAAGGCGTCGTCGTGGCTCTCATTGCCTGTCGTGCGGCTCCAGGGGAAACTCCGATCCTCGGATCGGGCGGTGGCAGCGCTCTGGTGTCGTATCCTTCCTGAAGGCGCCGCCTTGGAGCCAACGGTTCGTCGTATGCGGCTTCATCTCTTTGCGGTGGTAGTGCTAGGAATAGTGTTGCTGCGCTCAGCGCCTATGTATCCGGCCTTGGGTGCGTGTATGTGTTGTGGTGGCGTGCGGTTGTATCGGGTTGTTGATGATCTTTTCTTTATATATAAAGCAGGGTGAAAGCCGTTTTCGGTAAGGTCTTGGACGTGCTCATCATGAACAGTTCATGGTGCTCCACATGTGTCGTCACTCCCCGGCGCACTACATCGCCCCGACACACCGTCTGTGCACTCAACATCTATCGCAAGTATAACACGCGAGATGCTGAGTTCTCTATCGCTGGGCATTCCCCGTGCCTCTTTGATGTGTACGTCGAGTTCACGCTGTTGATGGTAGCGTGCTCGGTCATGTTTTTGGACACGTGCGCTCATACCGAGTTATCACGACGTCCGGGCCGAGCTCGCTCCAAGCGGGGTGTCCTCAATCGCTGCTAACATAGAGCTCACTCAAGGAGGAGAGGCAACTGCATCGCCGCCTAGCTCACCGACAGGGAGGGAGGGGGGCATCTACACCGCCTCGGAGCTCGTCCAAAGTGGTGAGGTCTACAACATAGCTAACGCAGAGTTCGCACAGTCGCCCACCGTCTAAACGACCTACGACATGGGGGCTTTTCCAATGCGGGACACCATTTACATTGTCGCATGCACGGAACCGCAAAGGTGCAGCGCTAACTGCATCGTCGTCAACACAAGCTCGCTTCAAGAAGGGTATCATCTACATCGCCGTTGACATGACCCATCGTTGGGCGCTGCATGTGCTCACTCTCGGCGCGACAAGGCTGCTGTCTACATCAACACCCTAGTGTCTTCACCAACTCTCATCATCATTGATAAGGCTGTGTTGCACGGTCTCAACATGCCAACTCTGTATTGAAGCTTGTCGAGTGGCCGCCGTGTCTTTCTTTGATGAAGCAAACTATCACTTGATATGCCGATGAGGCAAAGTCAAGTCACCCAGTCCAACACCAAGAAGGCGAACATCATTAGACAAGATGCCCACGAGGCGAAGGCCGCCCACTTCATCATGGGACACCCATGACTAAGTATAGCTGGAGCGACAGGTGTATGGCTCAACTTTTCCACTTCACCACCATGTCACTACCGTCCACATCAACTTAATCACAGGTGGTTTGTTTATGGGCTCTATCCATGGACTAAATAATCAGGAGCTTTGTGAGGCGTCGTGAACTAGAACCTTACATCGCCAAAGTCATATTAGCCACGTTTGCAGGCCATGGAGTGCAGGATCTTGTAATTTTGACTCTCTACGAGAGTAAAATTTATATTTGCATGTATCTTTTCTTTATGTACTTAGGTACACCGGCACGAGTTGTTATTTATTTATTTATTTTTTTGCGAGCAGTTATCAAACACTACTTATCTCATGTCTTCGATGTAAACAACAATGCTTATAATAGGAACACCATAACAACATGCACAATTTAAAAGATGTTATAGGATTGAGTTATAATATGTTCTTTTCTCAAATCAGACCAACTTGACGATATTTTATATACTATAAATTTGTACTATATATTCAAATTCTTTTTTGTTTTGGAAAACTACACACTCATGTCACCTAACTTAGCAATCCATAGCTTTTGGATTGGACTAATTTCAAAGGAGAGAGAGGTGGCAGTGGGTGGCGGCTTGTCAAATTAGAGCCTTATTTGAGTGATCTCGGTCTTCTTGCTCATTTTCAAACAAAGACCGGCCCATCTGGGCCAAACCGATCGGTCGGGTATGGTTAACCCTAGCCGTCTCTCTCTCTCTCTCTCTCTCTCTCTCTCTCTCTCTCTCTCTCTCACACACACACACACACACACACACACACACACCCCAATATCTCACTATCGTACCTCAAATTATCGTAGTCGCAGTTGGTCCAACCATGGCCGTCACCGGCTTTGTAGCGTCCTAGCCCTTCCTCGCTCTTGTCCCCTCTCTACACCATTGCATGATTTCCTCATATCCCAACAAAGTGTTCGCGATAATGTGATCATCTTCTAGTAATCTGAAAAGGAGAAAAATATCACAAGCAAATAAAGAGTTTCCACAAAAGTCAAAATAAACTACAAATTTGGTACTAATAGAGTTTGAAATTATAGGATTTTTTTAAAGAAAAAACTTGATATTGATGAAAATGAGTGAGCTATGGTTTGTTTGTTTGCTAATGTTGAGTTGCCTCTTTCTTTATCATGACAGATCCAGTTTTCCCCTAGTTCCACTTACATTGGTATTTTGTTGAGAGAAACACCATCAAAAGAGGTGAAGCTAGCTCCCCACAAAGCTCATGTAGCTCGGGCATATTTGACAATACTGGAGCCACGACCTCGATGATGACTCAATCCTAGAGGCAACCGATACAATAGGCGTCGACGATGGACAGGATCTAGCATGAGGAGTTGAAGACTGGTCGTTGGGGCATTGCACAATAGAAACGAGCTTTGTGGCCAAAGTGGAGGCAACTAAGGCAACTGATTGGGCCCCTCCACTCACAGGCACAACGGCCTTTGGAGAGGCACCGGAAGCAACAAGGCCTAAGCCACACCGAAAGAGTTGGCTGCGTGATATAAGTTCATCAATAGGAGACCGCGGAAGGTGACAAGCAACATCCCATGACGAGGTGCTAGCCATCCAGAGGGTCTCCAATAGGTGTGAGTGCGCAACACGCGGGAGTGGTAGTCGACATTTTCGGATTGAAGCATCCACACCACTCTCCCCAGCTCGGGCGCGGGGGTGGGAGTTGGGGTGGGGGTACCTCAAACAAAGATAGGCCCATTAATAGATGTGACAAATAAGCAAATAAGATCAGGTTGATATTTTATGTGAAAAAGAAATGTTGTGGCAAGAATAGTACTGGGTAGTGCATCTACAAACCCACAAGAAATATGCATCACAGGTAGCTAGAAAGTTTAACACTTTAAAGTTTGAAAGTGATAACGGCACATCATTGGGATTACACGTGGTGGCATAGTTTGAACACGCGACCTATGGCTATTTCTAGGATTTGGAAGTTTGTACGGGTTTTATATGTCACACTTCAGTTTTATATCGTTGGCTTTGAAATTATAGTACACTTGATGGTGTGCCTTGACTGTACGGTAGTTTCAGCAAGGTAGGCAAGGAGCGCTTGTGTGCTGCATCTCAGCTTGGTTGGAATACGGTGACTACACCATAGGTAGTTGTTATTATATGATCTCATGATGGCAAGTACGATGATACAGTAGCTACGATTTGAATATGGGTCGTTGTAATCACATGTCATTGTTATCCACCACATGTGATTACAACGACAACTATTCTAGTTCGGCTAAGATTCTAGGGAGAGAACATGCATTCATACGGTTTTCAAAAACTAGGTTCTGCACCCAACCGTTAAGACTTGACTTGATACATGCTGTATTATTCATGGAAATAATGAATTATCCCAAATTGTGTATACTAGGGGGATATTGAGAAATTCTAGTTATCAAACACTACTGATCTCATTTCTTCGGTGTAAACTATAACGCTTATAATGTGAACACCACAACAACATACAAATCTAAAAAATATTATAGGATTGAGTTATAATATGTTTTTTTTTCTCAAATCAACCATATTTGATATAGTAAAAACTTGTCCTTGATATATAAATTCTGAGAGCAACAACTCACTCATGTAGCCTAACTTAACAATCCATATCTTTTGGATTCGACTAATTGCAATGGAGAGGTGGCCGTGGGTGGAGCTCTGTCATATTAGAGCTTGTGAGCTAAAACACTTACTTGACACGGTCGCTAACATGAGAGCACATCCGCTGGTTCCGTACGGGTGCGTGTGGTTGTTTTATTTGATAGGGTAGACCATCAAAATAATGAAACGGGTGCTCAGGTGAGGCAGACCAATTTGGGTCGTGACACTAGAAGGGTGCATCTACACCGTCTTACATACAAGAGCATCTTCAATGGATGATGCAAATTTGAAGATGTAGAATTAGGTGTTGTATAATTTACATCTCCAAAAAGTACATTTTATATGTCTGAAAAATAGCCAACTTTCAACTGATGATGTATATTGGTGATGTAAAAGTGCAACTCCAAGAGATGATGCAAATTGGAGATGTAAAAACTAGAAACTTCAATTACTACTTCATTTGAAACATAAATTCAAACATAATTCAAACATAGTTCTAATAAAAAACATGAATTAAATGACCACCACAACTAATTCAACTACTACTCGCGCTTGGCCTGAACATACTCCAGATGCTCCCACACGAACCTTGCCATCGCCTCCTCGTCGCTGTCATCGAAAGCAACGACAATGGCCGGCTTCTTCTTCGTCATCTCCTCCATCCGAATACCGCGCGGCACGAGGAACTCCGATACCACCCGAGACTCGATCTCCGGGAAGTTGAGGTCCGCCATCATCCTCCTGGCACGCCATACGACCATGTCGTACACATGGGCGACCTCCTTGACGGTCGGGTATGTCTCGAGCCAGAAGCAGCGCCCGGCATCGGAGAACTTGACACTGAATTTGCTGGACGGCATAGCCTGCACGCTGAAGAACCCCGTCTTGCCCTTCGGGAGCATCTTCTGCGGCATGGCGGCGAGTAGAGGTGGGGGGGGGGGGCTGGCCGGGGACTGTTGAGCGGCGGCGAGGGCGGAACCGGTGGCGGGGCCGAATCGGGCGGGGAAGGTTGAGTGGCGGAATAATGGACGATTCGGGGCGTGTGGCGGCGGTCGGAGGTGGGGTGGGGCTAGGCGAGCACTTTGGGCAGGCGGAGGAGCCGCGGCGACGACGGAACGACTGGGGCCGAATCGGGCAGCAGCGGAGGAGGAGCGAAAAAACTCCCAATTCGCTGCGTGCTGCGCGGCGCGCGGAGGAGCGGCGGAACCGGCCACAGGGGGTGGTGCAGCAGCAGGATCTGGCACGTGGCGACGGCGACATGGTATGGTGAGCGGGCGGCGACGACAATGCGGCGGGAGGAAGCAGAAGTGGTTGGGGAAATGAAAAGAAGAGCACTTGGCGCATGGCCACCAGTTTTACATCACCTAGAGGTGGAGGTGGAGGTGTGGTACTTTACGTCCCCTTTAGGAGGTGATGTAAAAAAAATTTACATCTACATCATCCGTTGGAGATGGGCTTTGGAGCCTCAGAGATGCAAAACTTAGTTATTTTTGCATCCACGTCATCTATTGGAGATTCTCTGACGCCCACCTCTCTGATCCCCCCCCCCCTCTATCCCTTCGCATGTCTGCACTATCACCTCTCTCTCCCCTCCCCCCTTCATGCATCGTCGGAGCATAGCGAGGCCGCCTCAAACATCGTGTGGTGCTCGCCATTTTTGAAGTGGACGACCTTGTAGTCTCTGGATAATAGTTGGTATGATCCATATGCTTCTGGGATTTTTCAGAAGCAAGATTGTGCATGTGATATCATATTTTCTAAATCAGCCTCCTTTTTACCTGGACTGTGAGTAGGAGGGAATGATCACCTAGGAAGTTTCGGGGACATAAATGAAGCATCGGTCTCTGTGATCGTCATGGCATCATGGGCATCCTTGGAGGGTCGGACGTGATGTTGCAAGTGGAATGCAGCAACAACGTTGGGGCCCACATTGATCTTCTAGAAGCACAGGGGGATTTGGTAGGTCGAGGCGCCCAGGCGATGTCGGCGGCAGGGGACCCAATGCCTGAACCAGCAGGAGTGGATTTGGAGCACTGGGTACTATGCCTGGGTGGAAATCACAAGGCTGGGCGGCATGCGGCGTGGCAAGAGCGACCACCATCATCAACTTTAAGGGCATCCAGGCGAGGACATCGCACACCCATTATCTGTCCTAAATCTCCAGGCAGGAGGACGCCATAGCTCAGCCGGGTGGAACGACGAAGAGCCGACGCTCGGCATAGGTGGAGGGATAGTTGACGCGACTGCCGTTGATTTGGACGCTGTCTGGAAGCGAGGAGCCATGGAGCAGCTTCGTTCACAAGGACTTGGTAAAGCAAGGCGCCCAGGAAACACAAAGTAATTTTGTGTCTCCCGCCCCTTTCCGAGCTGATTCCTGCCCCTCTTTTTCACAAATTTCACCCGCTCCTTTATCTTCCCGCTGATTTCTCCCTTCCTTTTCCCCTGCAAATTCCGCCACCAATATCCATAATTTAGGAGTCTTCATGTTATCATCAAAAGGATGCAATGCATTAGATAAATAATCCTCCACATTTTATTTGCATCCCACATAAAATAAACATCTGACCATAATTTCCGTAAGTTCACTCAACTCAGAGGAACATCCTCATGTCATGTGCGATGCGATAAATTTGAGTCACTTATTTTGGCAGAAAAAAATCATGATGATTGCTAGTGGTTGAAATTTTTGTTCCCTCGCATTAAATAAATCTTGAATGCATGCGTCTAAGAAAGTTATGTACTTCAGAAATCATCCTGGGTAGTTGCAACAAGCGCCTCAACACTATAATGTGATTGCACATGAAATAATAGAACGCGAGATTGAACTGTTTTGCAGTTGTGAGAGTAGTATCTATTCCAAGATTGAACAATTTATTTCTCTTGGAAAATCTTGTACAAATGTTCTCATACGTGTAGGTACCCGCAAGCTACAAAATCCAGTCCCACGTATCATGATGGCTCGCCACCCTGTCTCCTTGCCCGACGAGGGCCAGAACAAGTTTAGCCTCTTCAACCACGTAGGCGTCGGTGCAGCAGGAGTGCACACTGCCATAGGCGTTGCACATGCTCTTGTGCGCCACCATTTTATCACAGCATGTGTTTCTCGCTTGATATCTCCCGCATAATTTCTCTCGCCTTTTTCTTTGAGATGGAGAAACGAGCACACACCTTCATCTCAGCGCATACAGAGTGGATACATAGTTAATATTGCAATGCACTTGTTTTAAGGAGCATAAAAGAACACCCTTGCCCCATACGAGATCAACTAGCATCCACTCTTAGAATGGGTGGGCTTCGTCTCCCGACAATTGCTTCCATCTCAACACTTGTGTTATTCTGGTGTGAAGCAAAGGCATTTCATGCACATGAGCACATATACATGGCAAATGCACATATTACATATATCACGTCACATGCCAGAAAAGGTTGGTTGTTTAGTGGACTTTGTATCTGTTTAGGCCGTGAGAGTCAGACCCTCCATATCCTATGCGTGGTCATCGAGGATGCATGGAGACGAGAAGTCTTGTGTTAAATTACTTGGTAGGTTCACAATAAGAATGTCTTAGCAACCATTGTAAGCACGCTTTTATTCATGGACATGCATATATGCATGCACCGGCTCCAACTGATGGATTCAAAGTTGCTACACGCATGCATGGATCTGGTCACCTAGCAACAGGGATGATCGACCGCAATGCTTTTGCACCGCCATGGGAAAGAGGGCGGTAGAGCTTTCAATTGGCTCAGGGCTGCCGGAGGTGGCGGCAGAGCATCCGGAACGTCGTCTCGTCCTTCCGCTCCCCCATGCCATCGCCATCGTCGGTCTTAGCAGCAAGAGGCGCCGCCAAGGCAAGGATGTCTAAGCTCCTCGTGATCGTTGAGTAATATTAATAGTAACACGCCAAAGCAGATGCATGTACGTGACCCTTTCATATGTTGGTGGTGCGCCATGGAACTAACAACACCTTGTGTATCTATCTTAATTTCTTTTGGTCTATTATCTATGTCTTTATGTATGTGGTGATTTAGCTTATCCAAACAACCCGTAACCATGTTTATTCACCGGAGCCTCCTTTCGCCTGCGGTCCATCATTGAGGGGTTGTACGTACCAGAATGTTGCGACTGTGAGTGCCGGACCGGTGAAAGAACTTCAAATCTCTCAACTCTAAGTAATGGCACAAGCTATTTTCTCTTGGCACAAAAAGGACAATTTCGTCATCGAAGCTACAACAGTATAAAATTAGAGACATGTTACTCATATATTTTCCCTTCCAGACGATACATCATGACCATATATATACATACAGGACGGAGCTCGGATTAATTTGCTGCAGAAAAATGCGTACATCCAAAAAGGAAAAAGAAAAGTAACTCAGTTTGTAGAGCTAGCACACAAATCACTGTGACTCGTGCTCAGAGAGTCAAGCTAAGCAAATGCATGTCAACAACTTCTAGTTTTATCTATCCAGATATCCTAGGACCAACAAAAATGCCTACATATACACCAGAGAATTGTACCAACGACAAATAATGAAACCAAATGGCCGGATGCTGGTCAGTTCATACACCAACCTTGCCTTTTTTTTCTGTACCTAGTTGTCTCCGTCTGAAAGTAGCACTCATCACACCGTGGCAGGACGGGCATATACGCGGAGGACACCATTGGCATGGCGACAAACACTTGTCCGAGTTTGATCGAGTGAATTGCAGAAAACCACCACATTACATCGTAGGTTTGCAGAAAAG
Source organism: Aegilops longissima (assembly GCA_021605205.1). NCBI lineage: Eukaryota > Viridiplantae > Streptophyta > Magnoliopsida > Poales > Poaceae > Aegilops > Aegilops longissima. Next base: position 668,250,943 of record CM038679.1, on the reverse strand, counting down.
ACTTCTACAAATTTGTTGCCGAAAACACTGATTTTAGGCCTAGTCATTTGCAGAAAGCACCGAACTGTGTGTTCGGGCATTTTAAGCACTATTATGACAGGTGGGGCCCTGTTTCGGTGACGTGGCGTCATGGCCGCGATCTAGCACCGTCTAACAGTGCTACAGTGGAATCCGACACGCCGTGTGGGTAAAACCGGCTCCCTCCTCACTCTCTCGCCCCCCTTTCCTCTCTCTCTCTCTCTCTCTCTCTCTCTCTGGAATAACATGCAATAGGTGTATGTTCTATAACCTCTACGCTTTAGCTGGAAATGGTAACTTGATTGAACTCGATTGGTTGTAAGCTTACCTAAATTCGTACGTACATAAACTGGTTTGAACAATGTTTAGAGCTTACATGGCTGTCTAAATTTAGTTCTGTAAGAGAAATATTGATGTCATGCAATGATCAGTGTGGAGTAGGGTAGTTTTTTTTACAGAGTTGTTCCTCAGTTCTCATTGAGCAAAGATTGAACGCATGTGATTTGATCTACTACCAAGTCAATCTCGGTCCACATTGTCGGAGTTTTCTTATTAAGTTTTTTTGTTGCTATTAGTATTTTCATTTATGCAGAGGGGCCGGGTATAATGCTTAAACCTTTTAAGTAATAAAGCTCCCTTCATCGAAAATAATAGTATTTTCATTTAAACTGGAAGTTTATGTGAAGAAGGAGCTGTGTTGAAATGTATGAGTTTGTTTTCCTTTTTTTTTTTTGGAAGAATGAGACTACCATTAACAGTATCAAGTTTGTAGCTGCTCATCGTCTCATCCATAAAAAAAAGGTTGTAGCTGCTCACGTAATATTCACACATCGTCGGTGGCATGTCAGTGGAAGGCGGAAGGAAGGCTTCTGTTTGACAAATCTCATTTTTCTAGCAACTACAAGAAATCAGTGAAGCAGTAGGAAGTAGGAACACAGTCCAGAAGATTATCTGATGACATGATATGCTACCAGGTGCCTTTTAGTGCGTAACAAATGTAACTTCTTCTCCAACAAAAATAATAATGAGAGGCAAAAAAAAAGCATCTTGAGTACCATCCCCAGATACATATTTTGTTCCATTAGAAAATACAACTATATTTTATTACATTTAGGTCATGTTATATCGTGCATGTGTGTTACAGGTGTTTCTCTCTACTTTGTGCTCCAGATTTGTTTTCCCTGCAATATGACAGATTAATGTATATTCTTCTGAAGTCATAGTACATTGTTTAATCTGGGGTTTACTCCGGTGTCAAGTGTACTATATTGCTAGATTTAACTTTAATCTACGCGAGTTGCTCTGTAGCTATTTTAGCATAAATGGTTCATCATACTAGGATTTAATTAGTGATCTAACTTCTGTTGCTTCTTGGTGAATATGAAATATATTGTGTTTTCATGGAAGCAGGAGCGGAGTAGTTGTGGAGCGGGTCGTGGGAGAGACGGTTGGTTAGCATGGGCTGGACGGGAAGGTGATGCCTGCGATGGCGACCAAGCCGGCGGGCAGGGCAGGGGCGACTGTGGCCATCGTGGTGTTTTCAAGGGAGAGCGAGGCAACTGCCATCACGCAACTGAAGAAGTCGAAACCCGGGGCGAAGTTGGCCATCATGGCCAACATGAAAGCTGACAAACCTAAATGCCGGTGATAGGTTGTTCGCCGCTGTCGCGCCGTCTTTGAACTTGGTGGAGACGCAGAACGGCAGAAGGAGAACGGTGGCGCCGTGAAGACCTTGACGACTGCTGCCATGACCATGACCATGATGATTGTGTTGGTAATAAAGATACTAATTGTATACAAATCCCCCAGCTTCGAAAACATTAGGTTATCCAACTTATTATTCAAATTCTTGATTCAAGATAAATGGAAATTTCCTATATACATTGAGCTTATTTTTTTTAGAAAAGGAGGATGACCCCCGGCCTCTGCATCTGGGAAATGCATACGACCACTTTATTGATTATTCTCGAGGACCTTACAAAGTATTACAACAATATGCCTGAATCCACCATCTTGGCATCTGCCGCTACTCCTATCCATACAATGAGCTTATTATTGAAGGTTGCATCGATTATGCTATTATTACTGAAATAAGAGGCTTATGAAAATTTCAATCTTTGTGTACCTTGTAATAGTGACTGTCAATCTTTGTGTACCTTGTAATAGTGACTGTCAATCTTTGTGTACCTTGTAATAGTGACACGTGGATGCGCGAAGTTGAGTGATACTCCCTCTCTAAAGAAATATAAGTGTTTAGATCACTATGGTCTAAACACTCTTATATTTCTTTACAGTGAGAATACTAATACTATTTATAAATGGATGATAAATATCCAGTTATAAGTTCTCGGGTGGCGAGCGATTTGGCTGCTTAAGGAGATAGGAAGATTGCCGAGAAGGAAAAAAGTGGAAGAGAATTTATATTTGTCGTTGCATGATGAAAACTGGATGTAACCGCTAAACTCGTATTTCTAAATTAGAAGAATAATTTGATCAATGTGTCCATATTTTTATTATTCCATGGTAACGCATGGGTATTCTGCTTTTACCCGTAGCAACGCACGGGCATTGTACTAGTCTTTATTAGTTCCCTAGTTGACCCGGTGGCATGGCTAACCACTTCACAGCTGGTTTGTTCGATCTGGGTTACAAAAATGGCTCGTGGTTGTGACAAGAGTTTTAAATTGAAATGATTTTGTATTTGCGCCAACCTATGGTACTTCCGTACTATGCGGTACTTGCCGTTGTAAGACCCGTCAAACAATACGACTTGTATGCAGCGGAAGTTAGGTTTCTTATTTTTAGTGAAGATTCAAGGAGAGTGATAGGAATCGTGCGTAGTATCACATTTACACTTAAGTATATGTTGGTTAGTTACTCACCTAATCTTGAGTCAGCTAGCCCACCATGATGAGATATCGATATGGTTGTTGTAGCTTGTCATGCATTAAGGACACTCCCATTGCTCCACCTTGGACTAGTATATCATAACATTGATACTCCGTTTTTACCGCATAATAGTTTTCGCTGAAGTCAAACTTTATAAAGTTTGACAAAGTTTGTAGAAAACAATGTGAAAATTTACAGTATCAAATTTATATGATGTGAAAATATATGCAATGATGAATCCAATGATATATATTTCGCGGTGTATATGTTAATATATTTTTCTACAAACTTGTTGAAAGTGTATATAAAGTTTGACTTTAGACAAATCTAATATGCGGAGTAAATAAAAATTTAGGGAGTACGTAAAAATCTAATGTGATACCCTATTTAATGAGAAAAGATAGAGTTACCATGGTACTCCCTCCGTTCCTAAATATTTGTCTTTTTGAAGATTTCAAATGAACTACCACATACGGATGTATGTAGGCATATTTTAGAGTGTAGATTCACTCATTTTTCTCCGTACATAGTCACTTGTTGAAATCTCTAGAAAGATAAATCAAGAAATAAGAGAAGGATGGATGTACAAGCCTCCTCAGAGCTCAGTGACTCTCAGCCGTTGGATGCGATCTCTTGATGCGTTTTCGTCCGTCCGATCGAGATCTGGAGAAGCCTGGGCCGTTGGATCTGAGATTGACACTGCTGAAATGAATAGTAATGGCACCAAAAATGTAAATACCATGCCCTCACCGGGGCATTTTGGTCATTTCGCGTAGGGGGGTATAAAAGGCGGCCACGTTCCTTGTGAAACCCTAGCCGCCTCGCTCCCGCACTCGCGCCTCGCCGTCACCTCCTCTCCCCTCCCGCGCGCCTCCTCTCCCTTCCCCTTCCGCCTCCTCTCCTCCTACCCACATCGCCGCCGCCACCCACCGCCTTGAACCGCGCCGGAGCAGCAGCAGCAGGCCAAGGCGGCGCAGCAACAGACTTTGGGCGACCAGCAGCAGCGGAGGGAGGACGAGGAGCACGACGGCGGCGGGGAGCGGCAGCAGCAGGCCAAGGCGGCGCTGCCCTTCTCCGCCATGTGCGTGCGGATCTCCCGCGACTCCTACAAAATCCGCCACAACAGAGCACCCCCGACGAGCAAATGAGGAGCACGACGGCGGCGGCGGGCAGGTCAAGGCGGCGCAGCAGCGAGCGCGAGCAGCCAGAGAGGAATGGCCACGGCCCTCTCCCTCGGTGGCGCCGGCGCCAGCGCCTCCCTCCTCTGCAGCCCCCTGCCTCGCGGGGCTCATGGCGGTGCCGGATTGAAGGAAATATGCCCTAGAGGCAATAATAAAGTTATTATTTATTTCCTTATTTCATGATAAATGTTTATTATTCATGCTAGAATTGTATTAACCGGAAACATAATACATGTGTGAATACATAGACAAACAGAGTGTCACTAGTATGCCTCTACTTGACTAGCTCGTTAATCGAAGATGGTTATGTTTCCAAACCATAGACATGAGTTGTCATTTGATTAACGGGATCACATCATTAGGAGAATGATCTGATTGACATGACCCATTCCGTTAGCCTAGCACTTGATCGTTTAGTATGTTGCTATTGCTTTCTTCATGACTTATACATGTTCCTGTAACTATGAGATTATGCAACTCCGTTTACGGAGGAACACTTTGGTACTACCAAACGTCACAACGTAACTGGGTGATTATAAAGGAGTACTACAGGTGTCTCCAAAGGTACATGTTGGGTTGGCGTATTTCGAGATTAGGTTTTGTCACTCCGATTGTCGGAGAGGTATCTCTGGGCCTTCTCGGTAATACACATCATATAAGCCTTGCAAGCATTGCAACTAATAAGTTAGTTGTGAGATGATGTATTACGGAACGAGTAAAGAGACTTGCCAGTAACGAGATTGAACTAGGTATTGGATACCGACGATCGAATCTCGGGCAAGTAACATACCGATGACAAAGGGAACAAAGTATGTTGTTATGCGGTTTGACCGATAAAGATCTTCAGTAGAATATGTAGGAGCCAATATGGGCATCCAGGTTCCGCTATTGGTTATTGACCAAGAATAGTTCTAGGTCATGTCTACATAGTTCTCGAACCCGTAGGGTCCGCACGCTTAAGGTTTCGATGACAGTTATATTATGAGTTTATGAGTTTTGATGTACCGAAGGAGTTCGGAGTCCCGGATGAGATCGGGGACATGACTAGGAGTCTCGAAATGGTCGAGACGTAAAGATCTATATATTGGACGACTATATTCGGAGTTCGGAAAGGTTCCGAATGATTCGGGTATTTTTCGGAGTACCGGAGAGTTACGGGAATTCGCCGGGAGAAGTATTGGGCCTTATTGGGCCCCTGGGAAAGAGAGAGGGCTGCCTAGGGCAGGCGCGCGCCCCAAGGCCTAGTCCGAATTGGACTAGGGGGAGGGCCGCACCCTTCCTCCCTTCCCTTCCTTCTCTCCTACTCCTACTAGGAAAGGAGGAGTCCTACTCCGGTGGGAGTAGGACTCCCCCCTGGCGCCTCCTCCTCCTTGGCCGCCCTCCCTTGCTCCTTTATATATACGGGGCAGGGGGCACCCCATGACAGACAAGTTGATCTACGTGATCGTTCTTAGCGTGTGCGGTGCCCCCTCCACCATATTCCACTTCGGTCATATCGTCATGAGCTTAGGCGAAGCCCTGCGCCGGTGAAGTCATATCGTCGCGGAGCTTAGGCGAAGCCCTGCGTCGGTGGAGCATCATCATCGTCACCACGCCGTCGTCTTGTGGAACTCATCCCCGACGCTTTGCTGGATCGGAGCCCGGGGATCATCATCGAGCTGAACGTGTGCAGAACTCGGAGGTGCCGTACGTTCGGTACTTGGATCGGTCGGATCGTGAAGACGTACGAATACATCAACCGCGTTGTTATAATGCTTCCGCTTTCGGTCTACGAGGGTACGTGGACAGACACTCTCCCCTCTCGTTGCTATGCCATCACCATGGTCTTGCGTGTGCGTAGAATTTTTTTTGAAATTACTACGTTCCCCAACAGTGGCATCCGAGCCTGGTTTTATGCTTTGATGTCATATGCACGAGTAGAACACAAGTGAGTTGTGGGCGATATAAGTCATACTGCTTACCAGCATGTCATACTTTGGTTCGGCGGTATTGTGAGATGAAGCAGCCCGGACCGATATTACGCGTACGCTTACGCGAGACTGGTTTCACCGCTTCGAGCACTCGTTGCTTAAAGGTGACCGGCGGGTGTCTGTTTCTCTCACTTTAGTTGAACCAAGTGTGGCTACGCCCGGTCCTTGCGAAGGTTAAAACAGCACCAACTTGACAAACTATCGTTGTGGTTTTGATGCGTAGGTAAGAACGGTTCTTGCTCAGCCCGTAGCAGCCACGTAAAACTTGCAACAACAAAGTAGAGGACGTCTAACTTGTTTTTGCAGGGCATGTTGTGATGTGATGTGGTCAAGGCGTGATGCTATATTTTATTGTATGAGATGATCATGTTTTGTAACCGAGTTATCGGCAATGGCAGGAGCCATATGGTTGTCGCTTTATTGTATGAAATGCAAAAGCCATGTAATTGCTTTACTTTATCACTAAGCAGTAGCGATAGTCGTAGAAGCAATAGTTGGCGAGGCGACAACGATGCTACGATGGAGATCAAGGTGTCGCGCCGGTGGCGATGATGATCATGACGGTGCTTGGCGATGGAGATCACAAGCACAAGATGATGATGACCATATCATATCACTTATATTGATTGCATGTGATGTTTATCCTTTATGCATCTTATCTTGCTTTGATTGACGGTAGCATTATAAGATGATCTCTCACTAAAATTATCAAGAAGTGTTCTCCCGAGTATGCACCGTTGCGAAAGTTCTTCGTCGAGGCACCACGTGATGATCGGGTGTGATAGGCTCTACGTTCAAATACAACGGGTGCAAAACAGTTGCGCACGCGAATACTCAGGTTAAACTTGACGAGCCTAGCATATAACAGATATGGCCTCGGAACAGGGGAGACCGAAGGTCGGCGTGAATCATATAGTAGATATGATCAACATATTGATGTTCACCGTTGAAACTACTCCATCTCACATGACGATCGGACATGGTGTAGTTGATATGGATCACGTAATCACTTAGAAGATTAGAGGGATGTCTATCTAAGTGGGAGTTCTTAAGTAATATGATTAATTGAACTTTAATTTATCATGAACTTAGTCCTGGTAGTATTTTGCAAATTATGTTGTAGATCAATAGCTCGTGTTGTTGCTTTCATATGATTATGTGTTCTTAGAGAAAATTGTATTGAAAAATGTTAGTAGCAATGTTGCGGATTGGATCCGTGATCTGAGGTTTATCCTCATTGCTGCACAGAAGAATTATGTCCTTGATGCACCGCTAGGTGACAGACCTATTGCAAGAGCAAGATGCGGGCGTTATGAGCGTTTGGCTAGCTCAATATGATGACTACTTGGTAGTTTAGTGCACCATGCTTAAACGGCTTAGAATCGGGACTTCAAAGGCGTTTTGAGCGTCATGGACCATATGAGATGTTCCAGGAGTTGAAGTTAATATTTCAAGCAAATACCGAGTTGAGAGATATGAAGTCTCCAACAAGTTCTATAGCTAAAAGATGGAGGAGAATCGCTCAACTAGTGAGCGTGTGCTCAGATTGTGCAGGTACTTCAATCGCTTGAATCAAGGGGAGTTAATCTCCCAAATAAGATAGTGATTGACAGAATTCTCTAGTCACCATCACTAAGTTACTAGAACTTCGTGATGAACTATAGTATGCAAGGGATGACGAAAACGATTCCGAGCTCTTCGTGATGTTGAAATCGATGAAGGTAGAAATCGAGAAAGAGCATCAAGTGTTGATGATTGACAAGACCACTAGTTTCAAGAAAAGGGCAAAGGAAAGAAAGGGAACTTCAAGTAGAATGACAAGCAAGTTGTCACTCCCACGAAGAAACCCAAAGCTGAACCAAAGCCTGAAACTGAGTGCTTACACTGCATAGGAAATGGTCCACGGAAGCGGAAATACCGAGATATTTGGTGGATAAGAAGGATGGCAAAGTGAACAAGGGTATATTTGATATACAGGTTATTGATGTGTGCTTTACTAGTGTTTATAGTAGCCCCTGAATATTTGATACTTGTTCGGTTGCTAAGATTAGTAAACTCAAACAGGAGTTACGAATCAAAGCAGAGACTAGTTGAAGGGAAGTGACGATGAGTGTTGGAAGTAGTTCCAAGATTGATATGATCATCATCGCACACTCCCTATACTATCGAGATTAGTGTTTATAGTAGCCCCTGAGTATTTGATACTTGTTCGGTTGCTAAGATTAGTAACTCGAAACATGAGTTACAGAATAAACAGAAACTAGTTGAAGGGGCAGTAACGATGAGTGTTGGAAGTAGTTCCAAGATTGATATGATCATCATCGCACACTCCTATACTATCGGGATTAGTGTTGAACCTAAATAAATGTTATTTGGCGCTTATGTTGAGCATGGATATGATTTGATCATGTTTATTGCAATACGGTTATTCATGTAAGTTAGAGAATAATTATTGTTCTGTTTACATGAATAAAACCTTCTATGGTCATACACCCAATGAAAATGGTTTGTTGGATCTCGATCGTGTGATACACATATTCATAATATTGAAACCAAAAGATGTAAAGTTAATAATGATAGTGCAATTTATTTTTGGCACTGCCGTTTGGGGTCATATCGGTGTAAAGCGCATGAAGAAACTCCATAAAGATGGATTTTTAAAATCACTTGGTTATGAATCGTTTGATGCTTGCGAACCGTGCCTTTTGGGCAAGATGACTGAAACTCCGTTGTTCGGAACAATGGAACGAGCAACAAACTTGTTGGAAATAATACATACTGATGTATGCGATCCAATGAGTGTTGATGCTCGTGGCAAGTATCGTTATTTTTTGACCTTCACAAGATGATTTGAGCAGATATCGGTATATCTACTTGATGAAACAATAAGTCTGAAATAATTGAAAGGTTCAAAGAATTTCAGAGTGAAGTGGAAAAATCATCGTAACATGAAAATAAAGTTTCTGCGATCTGATCACGGAGACGAATATTTGAGTTACGAGTTTGGTCTTCAATTAAAATAATGTGGAATAGTTTCACAGCTCACGCCACCTGGAACACCACAATGTTATGGTGTGTCCGAACATCGTAACCGCACTTTATTGGATATGATGCGATCTATGATGTCTCTTATCGGTTTACCACTATCATTTTGGGGTTATGCATTAGAGACAGCTACATTCACGTTTAAAAAGGGCACCATCTAAATACATTGAGACGACACCGTATGAACTATGGTTTAGCAGTAAACCTAAGCTGTCGTTTCTTAAAGTTTGGAGTTGTGATGCTTATGTGAAAAAGTTTTCACCTGATAAGATTGAACCCAAATCGGAGAAGTGCGTCTTCATAGAATACCCAAAGGTAACTATTGGGTACACCTTCTAACACAGATCCGAAAGCAAGATATTTGTTGCTAAGATGGATCCTTTCTAGAGAAGAAGTTTCTCTCGAAAGAAGTGAGTGGGAGGAAAGTAGAACTTGATGAGGTAATTGTACCTTCTCCCTTATTGGAGAGTAGTTCATCATAGAAATCAGTTCAAGTGATTCCTACACCAATTAGTGAGGAAGTTAATGATGATGATCATAAAACTTCAGATCAAGTTGCTACCAAACCTCGTAGGTCTTCCAGAGTAAGATCCGCACCAAAGTGGTACGGTAATCCTATTCTAGAAGTCATGTTACTAGACCATGATGAACCTGCGAACTATGAGGAAGCGATGATGAGCCCAGATTCCGCGAAATGGCTTGAGGCCATAAAATCTGAGATAGGATCCATATATAAGAACAAAGTGTGGACTTTGGTTGACCTGCTTGATGATCAGCAAGTCATGTTAAATGAATGGATCTTCAAGAGGAAGACGGACACTGATAGTAGTGTTACTATCTACAAAGCTCAAACTTGTCACAAAAAGGTTTTTTGACAAGTTCAAGGTGTTGACTACAATGAGATTTTCTCAACTGTAGTGATGCTTAAGTCTGTCCGAATCATGTTAGCAATTGCCACATTTTATGAAATCTGGCAAATGGATGTCAAAACTACATTCTTTAATGGTTTTATTAAAGAAGAGTTGTATATGATGCAACCAGAAGGTTTTATCAATCCTAAAGGAGCTAACAAAATGTGCAAGCTTCAGCGATCCATCTATGGACTGGTGCAAGCATCTCGGAGTTGGAATAAACGCTTTGATAGTGTGATCAAAGCATATGGTTTTATACAGACTTTTGGAGAAGCCTGTATTTGCAAGAAAGTGAGTGGGAGCACTACAGCCTTTCTGATAAGTATATGTGAATGACATATTGTTGATCGGAAATAATGTAGAATTATTCGAAAAGCATAAAGGAGTGTTTGAAAGGAGTTTTTCAAAGAAAGACCTCGGTGAAGCTGCTTACATATTGAGCATCAAGATCTATAGAGATAGATCAAGGCGCTTGATAAGTTTTCAATGAATACATACCTTGACAAGATTTTGAAGTAGTTCAAAATGGAACAGTCAAAGAAAGAGTTCTTGCCTGTGTTACAAGGTGTGAGATTGAGTAAGACTCAAAACCCGACCACGGCAGAAGATAGAAAGAGAATGAAAGTCATTCCTATGCATCAGCCATAGGTTCTATAAAGTATGTCATGTTGTGTACAGATCTATTGCATACCCTACCACTAAGCTTGGCAAGGAGTGCAATAGTGATCTAGGAGTAGATCAATGGACAGCGGTCAAAATTATCCTTAGTAGAATAAGGATATGTTTCTCAATTATGGCAGTGAAAAAAAAAAGGTTCGATGCAAGCTTTTACACTGATCAGATGACTCTAAGTCTGGGAGCAATTAGCTAGAGTAGCCCGTGCGAGCATTGTAGACATAGAATATTTGCAAAATACATACGGCTCTGAATGTGACAGACCCGTTGACTAAGCTTCTCTCACGAGCAAAACATGATCATCCCTTAGTACTCTTCGGGTGTTAATCACATAGCGATGTGAACTAGATTATTGACTCTAGTAAACCCTTTGGGTACATGACGATGTGAACTATGGGTGTTAATCACATACAGATGTGAATATTAGTGTTGAATCACATGATGATGTGAACTAGATTATTGACTCTAGTGCAAGTGGGAGACTGAAGGAAATATGCCCTAGAGGCAATAATAAAGTTATTATTTATTTCCTTATTTCATGATAAATGTTTATTATTCATGCTAGAATTGTATTAACCGGAAACATAATACATGTGTGAATACATAGACAAACAGAGTGTCACTAGTATGCCTCTACTTGACTAGCTCGTTAATTGAAGATGGTTATGTTTCCTAACCATAGACATGAGTTGTCATTTGATTAACGGGATCACATCATTAGGAGAATGATCTGATTGACATGACCCATTCCGTTAGCCTAGCACTTGATCGTTTAGTATGTTGCTATTGCTTTCTTCATGACTTATACATGTTCCTGTAACTATGAGATTATGCAACTCCGTTTACGGAGGAACACTTTGGTACTACCAAAGCGTCACAACGTAACTGGGTGATTATAAAGGAGTACTACAGGTGTCTCCAAAGGTACATGTTGGGTTGGCGTATTTCGAGATTAGGTTTTGTCACTCCGATTGTCGGAGAGGTATCTCTGGGCCTTCTCGGTAATACACATCATATAAGCCTTGCAAGCATTGCAACTAATAAGTTAGTTGCGAGATGATGTATTACGGAACGAGTAAAGAGACTTGCCGGTAACGAGATTGAACTAGGTATTGGATACCGACGATCGAATCTCGGGCAAGTAACATACCGATGACAAAGGGAACAAAGTATGTTGTTATGCGGTTTGACCGATAAAGATCTTCGTAGAATATGTAGGAGCCAATATGGGCATCCAGGTTCCGCTATTGGTTATTGACAAAGAATAGTTCTAGGTCATGTCTACATAGTTCTCGAACCCGTAGGGTCCGCACGCTTAAGGTTTCGATGACAGTTATATTATGAGTTTATGAGTTTTGATGTACCGAAGGAGTTCGGAGTCCCGGCTGAGATCGGGGACATGACTAGGAGTCTCGAAATGGTCGAGACATAAAGATCGATATATTGGACGACTATATTCGGAGTTCGGAAAGGTTCCGAATGATTCGGGTATTTTTTGGAGTACCGGAGAGTTACGGGAATTCGCCGGGGAGAAGTATTGGGCCTTATTGGGCCTGCGGAAAGAGAGAGGGCTGCCTAGGGCAGGCCGCGCGCCCCAAGGCCTAGTCCGAATTGGACTAGGGGAGGGCCGCACCCTTCCTCCCTTCCCTTCCTTCTCTCCTACTCCTACTAGGAAAGGAGGAGTCCTACTCCCGGTGGGAGTAGGACTCCCCCCCTTGGGCGCGCCTCCTCCTCCTTGGCCGGCCCTCCCCTTGCTCCTTTATATACGGGGGCAGGGGGGCACCCCATGACAGACAAGTTGATCTACGTGATCGTTCTTAGCCGTGTGCGGTGCCCCCCTCCACCATATTCCACTTTGGTCATATCGTCGCGGAGCTTAGGCGAAGCCCTGCGCCGGTGAAGTCATATCGTCGCGGAGCTTAGGCAAAGCCCTGCGTTGTTGGAGCATCATCATCGTCACCACGCCGTCGTGCTGACGGAACTCATCCCCGACGCTTTGCTGGATCGGAGCCCGGGGATCGTCATCGAGCTGAACGTGTGCAGAACTCGGAGGTGCCGTACGTTCGGTACTTGGATCGGTCAGATCGTGAAGACGTACGACTACATCAACCGCGTTGTTATAACGCTTCCGCTTTTGGTCTACGAGGGTACGTGGACAGACACTCTCCCCTCTCGTTGCTATGCCATCACCATGGTCTTGCGTGTGCGTAGGAAATTTTTGAAATTACTACGTTCCCCAACACGGATCCGGTGTCGGGGGCGCGTGGGGTCCGGGCGCGGTGGCGGCTGGCGCTCTCTTTTCACCGGAGGAGTGATGGATGCGGGACTGAGGCCTCGTCCTACACTCCCATCACCGCCGGCTAGCTAGATCGAGCACCCCATGGACGCTTCTTTGACCCAGGGCTCCCTCGACGGAGGGACGCTTTCTCCATATGTTGCCTGCTCCGTGCATCCTCTCCTCCCCGTGCCTCTGCTCGCTCAAACCCAGCCGTAGCTCCTCATCGGCCATGCGGGGAGCACGGACGAGCTGCTCATCGACGTCCATCCCGCAGCCCTGCCAACGACGGTGCCCAGCCTCCTCGACAGCACGCCTCCTACTTGCCGCACGATATGTGTCCTCTGCTGCATAGATGATTGACAAGCACCGCCAAGATCTGTTGATTCGACCCCTACCCCATCTCCGCAGTTGACAATGATTAAATGTTTGTGATTGCAGCCAGATTTTAGTAGGGGGAGGATGGATACTGCAGGGCTTTCATATGTTTTTTGATTTTGCAGATAGGGCTTTCTTCTATTCTGGCAAAGAGTCAAGCTAGCAACCGTGAAGATGCAGAATTCATGCAACTCCATCTTACTCCAACTCTCAGGTTTGTCTTTTTCCATCCTTAATCACATGTATTTTTTCGAAATTGATTAATCACATGTATGTGTTTCTACCATCTTGATCATGCATGAATAGAATTACTAGACGGAAGATGTTTGAAGTGCAAACTAATATAATGTTTAGGTTCAGATTTGGTGAGAAAGTGAGAACATGAATACATCAGAGATCAGACTCTATGCTCTTTAGCCAACCACTTTTTTCATGTAATTTTGTTAAGAAAAGAGAAACCATAGCATGCAATGCCTACCAGCCAGCTGCTAATAAGCACCTTCCCGAGCTCATGTGCATGTCTACTCCCAGCACACGGTTGCACTGTCATTAGGGCAGCCCTACAGTTTATAGATGGGGGCATGGGGCATAATTGCACAGTTAATACTATAGTAAATAAGTTAATATTCCAGTTACTAATCTTTTGTGCATTATATCATAGAGCGTAGACATTAGGTTTCAGTTTGACTCATGCATGCATCAGAGACCTCTCAGGTTGACCTTAGGTTTCAAACATTTATGCCTGCATATACCGCCCAGTTCCAGTTGCTTGAGATCACATCCCTCATCTTTGCCCCCAGCCTGTGGGTAGGAATAGAGTATTCTGATCTATAATTTCTTCCTGTGGTTGTGGGCCTTGTGGCAGCAGAATTTCAGTTTTTTCGATTGTTGTTGGACCCTACAGTTGTAATACTTGAGCTCTATCTAAACGTGTTTATATATAGGTATGCTTGCATTGACACCTAATCAGAATAGGTTTTTAGAATTAATCTATAGTTTGTTAACAAAATTGGTAAGCCATTGCAGCCATCTAATTGGTGGTATGGTGTGCTTCTGACAGTATTTCACGGCGTTTGTACCAGCGGCATAGTAACTAAAAACTACCGTAAACACATCTTATTTATTGTTTCTGGAGGGCCTCACGGATGAGCTATTCATCGGCGGCACCCTGCCAGTCGTTTAGAGGATCTGCGGGAACAAATGAACAAGCAGAGTGTCATAAGTCAGGAACCAGCATCCATGCCAACTGCCCGGGATGACTGCTAAGGCAATTCATATTCTCTCTCAATCGTCAGCCACCATATGATGTTAATTGATCTTGATCTTCCCCACTCGCCAGTTCTGAAGACACTTCGGATCTCACATTAACTTCATTCAGTCTTTAAGAATAACCATAGGTATGTTGTACAATAGCCTTCTTTAAATTGTTTAATATATATTTTACAACTAAACAAACCTTCCAAATGTCTCGATATCATTTTCAGTAATATGCATCTCAAAGATATGGCTCATGCGCCCATACAAAAAAGGACAACTGACTAGATTGAGGATACGTTATGGCAAGAAGGCTATATATTCATGGTGATCTTAACCCCACTCTTGACTTTTTAACCGATGCCTATAGGAAACATAATTAGGCATTTGTAATCATGAAAGTTTCTTTCATCATGCTTTCCATAATATAGTGAAATTTGACAACAAAATTACTATTTTCTGTGCTGCTACGTAGTCAATTCAGTGTGTGTAGAAGATGTTGTCGTGGGTGTGCAGAGTATGCGGTGCATGGCTTCTTGTGTTTGTGTGTGTGTGTGTGTTCTTATATGTTAATTGGTGGCTGGTGTGTGTGCGCGCAGGGTGTGAATGGGGACAGCAAGTAGGCGGCGTGTATACTACACCAAGGAGCGATACAGGGCATGAAGCAAGCAAGCGAGCAGGTGTACACAGCGACCTGCTACTGCACTAATAGCCTTGATAGAGCACGGGGCCGGCTCGACAGGGCATTCGGCCGCCGGCGGACCCTGGATGTGCGCGATGGAGATGAACCCCGCGTCGTCGCCTCTGCAGCCTGGATAGAGCTCCGTTAGTGCTGGTGATGAACCCCACGTCTGTGCTGGTGATGGCGCTGTCCATCTACTTTCTCCACTGGCTGTCAGACAGTAGAGATCACATTGTGGATTTATGTTTTCTTCAGAGTGTTCTCCCGTCATTGTTGGATGTCGAATTTGCAAGGCAATCCGTCTCTATGTCGATGTCTTAACCACTTCGTACTTCCGCACAATTAGCAGAACAGAGCGGTTGCCACAATTTACCCATTGATTTCTTGGACTGATTCAAACTTAGGAAAGCCTGCTACTTGTGCAAGCAACAGGGTAAGAAGTTTCAGTTTTCTTACTAATGCACCTCAATTTGTAAGGTTAGAACAATGTCAGTTTGCTTTATGTTGGTTTTCTAATTTCTACGTATTCCTTTCTTACATACTCTGCCTTCAAGCAAATCTTATCTAGGTAGTATGGAAAGCAGACAAATTATGTAACTATTTCTGTTTTCTCATGCTCTGCTATGTCAGATTGAGGAGAAAGAATTATTTTATTCACCTATCCTATTTTTTATCTATAATGATGTCATTTTTCCATCTCGTGATCTTTGCTCCAGTTGTGCTAATACTTTGTGTGCACTTCAGCGGGAATGAAATTTTCTTGCTACCATGAGTCATGGTAGTAGGTTGCTGCGGCAAAAAACTGGTAAGCCCCCTAAGAGAGGAAAATTGAAAAAAGTCCCATCCTGCTTACCATGTTTTATCTTAAAAAGTTGGCTTCTATTTTGTTTCTAACCTATATCTCTGCATGGTTTCTTTCTCCAAACATGCTTTTGCTGCAACCCTGGTCAACTGGCTTGAACAGAGTTCACATGAATCACCGCCAAATGACCCTTTTTTGAAATTCATTCTCTTATGCACTGAGAAAGGAGTTACTCCATGTCAGTATGTACATACAGATGCAAGCAACAGATAAACTGATGTAGACGATGATTGAAGAAATTTTCAGGAATTTTCCAATCTGAATTGGCTACAGAGTTGGGGAAAAGACAAATCTAGGCTCTGATGAACACATCTTCTTTCCTAGCTGACTAACAGTTGGCACCTCTATATTTACATTACATCAGGCCAGCGCTACAAAGCCCATGTATGCCTCTGTCCGCCTGCCTGCCTCAATGGACGTCCCGATCACAAAAAAGTAGATAAAATACACATCAATTTGTCAAAATACATGTTGGTTATCTTACGAACGAGTATAGCTATCACAAGAATACAGCAAATATGTATCAATTTTTCAATGAAGCAAACTTATATTATGATTATCACATTTTGATCTTGGAGTAATTGTCGACTTTAGTAGATGGTTACTGCAGCCTGCACCAGTCCAGTATTTCTAATTACAAGTTTTAGCTCCATCGGGATAATCTGATTAGTGTATCACAAGCTTGATGTTTTTAATCGTGCAATTTTGTAGTTATTTTAGTGTTATGCAGAACACATAGATTTTTCACAACAGAAAGAAATCGATGTATAACCTGATTTTGCTTTATTATTTTGTACCAGTTGACTTTGTAAATCCCAGTTTCTCCAGTGTTGTAACTATGTCAGATCATCAAATTAAACTAATCTTTTTCTTTGGACAGCTTGTAATTTGTAATATTATTATTTTCCTTTTCAGAAACCACTTCAACTAGCCTAGGACCATCTCTATTATTCCTCCAGTATTTTTTGGAATGAGATGACACATTGTATGCCAGGTAACAAGCAACTGAAGCAAGAAGATTTTTGTAATTTTTTTGGAAAGAATGAGCCCCTGAACCCAGGATGCATGGTGAAGGATCCAATATGCCAGGACCAATGAGGGCACTACAGAGCTTCATATGCAGTTTATTATAGCTGCTTGCCTTCTTCAAGTTTCTAGATTACATAAACATGGTTCTTCAAGTGTCTAGATTAAATGGAACATGTTTCTTCAAGTGTCTACACACTACAGGAAGTAAGTTTCTTATAGAAGTAGTCAAACCTGGATACCAATTTATTGGAACCATTATATTTCTTATAGAAGTAATGTAATATATTCTCTCTCTTATGCCTACTTTAAATACATTTTGGCTATGTACTTTGCCCCTCATATTGCAATGCAAGGATGCCAGATTGCAGTGATTTTATATCTATGTGTGGGAGGTTGATGAAAGATTACATGCGAAGTATACAAGTGAAAAACAAAATTTATTTAGATAAGCTATTACCGTAGCAGATATACTATATTTCTAGCTGAAGTTAACACTGCTATGATAAACTATTTCAGTGGGTGGCAACTCCAGGACAAGAAAAATACATATAAGCCTAATCTTAAATTTATGGAAATATTGAAGCTTCAGCACCGCGGTCCAGCTTCCGTGGTGGAGCTGCACCATTTGGGACGTGCTGGTCAGCTTCTGTTGGATGAGGGGATGGCCACGAACATATCATAGGGAGACGTTCTTGATGACACCCTATTTTTTTGCCTTGTATTTTCTTTGTTGTTACAACTATTGTGTGTGCATGTGTTATCTTAGCTGACAATCTATTTTTTCTTGGCAATTATGACCATGCTTGTGGGATGAAAGACTGAAGTGATAATTCTGCTTGGACTGCTCCCAATGTAGAGGACTTCGATGGCAGTGTCAGTCAGTTCCAAGGCCCATCCAAATTTCTCCTTTTGGTTATGTTTGCTGGTGACCTTCTTTTTGTTTTAATGCTGAAAGTATTAAAGAGCGTGACATTTGTATCTTTTTGGGGGGGTTTGTAGGCACTCGAGTGATGGCCCGTGGTGCTCTTCTTCTTGGAATATACATGATCTATAGTTGCTGCTCCTCTAGGATCTTTGCTACTGCTTTGGCTGTAGGTCTGTGCAGGTACTTATCTTTTCCATCTTCTACTATTTGGCATTACATGTTCATGCTTTTACTTCGAGGATATGCCCCCATCAGACGTGGATTTGTAGCAATAAAATAAGTAATGGAGCCCAGGACGATGAATTTGGAGGATCTGTGCTCAAGGCTTGTTGCCCCTTTGTCTCTTATTTATCTGGTTTGACTTGGGAATAGAATCACCAGCGACATGACTAATAGATTTTTTTTCATAGTTGTGTCGTAGCCCTGTAGCAAATATTTTAGTGCCTCAAGCTAAGCTTACTGACTGTGATTCTTTCTTTCTTCTCACTACCAAGTTTAATCCCTCTGCTCCCTGCAGCCCCTTCTTTGGACAAGCGATAACCATAGTCATGATTCCAGCGGTATCACTTGCCATGATGAGCTACATCATTGATTCATGTTGTGTGTACTTTCAAGGCTGCTATCTGATTTTGTCACTTGCCTTTTGTAGTCTTTTGTATGCCTTGCTTTGTCCAGCTGCCCTATAATGTCCTACTTGGTTTTCAGTCTTTTTCTTTTTAAACGACTTGTGGGATGCATTGCTTTCTATATGAACAACTTGTTGTAATCCTGATCCATTCAACTGTGTCACTTTTTTGTCTACTTATTTATGCCAAACTTGATACATCTCATTCATACTGGGCAGTATTTACTTTAATTGGACTCACTGGATCAAATATTTGATGCATTGCCGTTTGGCGTGGAAACATTCACTAATGTAATGTTTTGTAACTATTAGTAAGTGTTTACTATTTATTGCTTTTTGAGATGTTTCTTTTATAATGAATTTGCTTTTGGTATATATTTTGCCTGTAATGGGTAGCTGCCTTGCTTATATATATACACATACATGGATATATTGCAAACTTTGTTTAATATTAGTACTTCCTCTCATGCTTGCACTCTTAAACTTGAACTTAATGTCTAAGTGGTTATCTTTCGATGTCTTGCTTCTATTACAAGTTAATGTTTTTTCTTTCTTTTATTTTGTTTTCTTGCTTGAATACATATGCTAAATGATTATTCTTACTAACTTGAGCATTAGTTGCTTAACAAAAATGATGGAACCGGCACCCTTGCGCCAAGGCGCGATCCCGTATTAGTATTTAGGAACGGAGGGAGTAGTACTATAGGGCTATAAACCGGAAGGGAGCAATAATATCTCATAATTTTTTCACACAAAAGATCTTATAAATAAGAATTGTTTTAAATGCAACACAAATAGTATAGTGCATTGAGTGCCATATCTACAACATGAATACCAACTCAAAAAAAAAACATGAATGCGAGATATACACTGGCCTGCCCAAAGTTGACCAATCTATAAGTACACGAGGATGCCGGCCCTTGATAGCTGTGCACCATTCCTCCGTACCGTTGCTGCCAGTCAGCTCTCCTTCTCGATACCTTGACCAGTGACCACAATACTCCACTGGTAGTAGCACGAGAAACCTTTGCAGGGCGTCCACTCCACACACACACACCAGGGGAGGAGACGCGATGGCTGTAGGTGCCGTTGGCGTTGAGGCTGGCCATGGCTCCCCTTTGTCTTACGGCGGCGAGCTCACGTTCACCGTAGTCATGACCTGCCTTGTGGCGGCCTCCGGCGGCCTTATCTTCGGCTACGACATCGGCATCTCAGGTCAGGTTCACCCACAGCCTACTATGATCTTGCCCGGTGTGCTTGTCTCGTTTCTGATCTCTAGCTGACTATTGTGAAATCCAGGCGGCGTCTCCCAGATGAAGCCCTTCTTGCAGACCTTCTTCCCCACGGTGCTCAGGCGGATGGCGGACGCGAAGCGGAGCCAGTACTGCATCTTCGACAGCCACGCGCTGACCTCCTTCACCTCGTCCCTCTACATCGCCGGCGTCGTCTCGTCCTTCGCCGCTGGCCGTGTCACCAGGTCGTTGGGGCGGCGTGGCGTGATGCTGCTGGGCGGGGCGCTGTTCTTCGCGGGCGGCGCCATGACCGGCGCGGCGATGAACCTCGCCATGCTCATCGTCGGGCGCATGCTGCTCGGCTTCGGCGTCGGCTTCACCAACCAGGCCACCCCGCTGTACCTCGCCGAGATGGCCCCCGCGCGGTGGCGCGGCTCCCTCGGCGTCGCCTTCCAGTTCTTCCTCGCCCTAGGGATCCTCATCGCCAACCTCGTCAACTACGGCACCGCGCGCCTCGAGTGGGGCTGGAGGCTCTCCCTCGGCCTCGCCGGCGCGCCGGCCATCGTCATCTTCGTCGGCGCTCTCTTCCTCACCGACACGCCCAGCAGCTTCATCATGCGCGGGAAGGCAGACCTTGCCCGGTCGGCGCTCCTCCGGGTGCGCGGGCCCAGCGCGAACGTGGACGCCGAGCTCAAGGACATCACGCGCGCCGTGGAGGCCGCGCGCAGCAGCGAGGAAGGCGCGTTCCGGAAGCTGTTCGCCGATCGGCAGTACCGCCCGCACCTGACCTTCTCCGTCGTGGTGCCGTTCTGCCACCAGCTGAGCGGCATGATGGTCCTGACATTCTTCTCGCCGCTGGTGTTCCGCATCGCCGGCTTCGGGAGCAACGCGGCGCTGATGGGCGCCGTCATCCTCGCCGCCGTCAAGTTCGGCTCGCTCATCCTCTCCACGCTGGTGATCGACCGCTACGGCCGTAAGGTGCTGGTCATGGTGGGCGCGGTGATCATGGTCGTGTGCCAGGTCGCGAACGCGTGGATCATGGGGGCGCAAGCCGCCAACGGCCCGATACCGCGGGCTTACGGGGTGGCGCTGCTGGCGCTCACCTGCGTGCAGGGCGCCGGGTTCGGCATGTCGTGGGCGCCGCTCATCTGGATCATCCTCGGCGAGATCTTCCCGATGGAGATCCGGTCGGCGGGGCAGTCGGTGAGCGTGTCGACCACGCTGGGGCTCACCTTCCTGCAGACGCAGACCTTCCTCGCCCTGCTGTGCCGCCTCAAGTACGCCACGTTCGCCTACTACGCAGCCTGGGTGGTGGCCCTCACGGCCTTCGTCTTGGCCTTCCTGCCGGAGACCAAGGGCGTCCCCCTCGAGTCCATGGGCTCCGTCTGGGAGCGTCATTGGTACTGGAAGAGGTTCGTCGGCGACGGCCTCGGCCGGGGCAAACCAGCTTCATCTCCGTCTGCATCAACATGAGCTATGTGTTCGTTTGTCCGTTCAACGATAACCTTGATGTACCTGTTTTTCAGGAAATAAAAAAAACTTGGTGTGCCGTGCATGCATGCTCGGTTAAAGTTTTATTTAGGAGCGTGGCATTCTTCTTCTTCTTGCTTGAACTTGGAGTAATTACTCGCGGATGAATTTGGGATGTTGTTATCATGGATGCTAAATGTCTTCCCTCTTCTTTTGACAGCTTGGATAATGGGTATGTTATTAATCGTTGATGTATATATCACAGTGTCTTACATATAATCAACTGCCCCCGCGTCGTCCGCTGGGCGACTCGGGCGGCGATCTGATCCCCTTTTCCCGGCCGTCCTTCTGGTGCGTCCTCTCCTCACCGCCGCCGGTCAGCGCCGCCGGGCTTGCCCGTGTGGTCGACGTGGCGGCGGGGCTCCGTACTCGTGGTGTTTAGGCAGTGTTTTGGCGGCGTACGAGCGGCGACTGGACGCCATGAAGGTGGAATTTGCAGCGACGGCGAGGGATCTTGGTTGGGTGGCGGCCTCGCAGCAACGAGTGCACGTCTTTCCTTCCCTTCCATGGCGGTCAGGAGCCTCAAGTGGCAGGGGTGCAGGCGGGCATGAGGTCCATGACCCAACTTGTAAAGCACACTCATGCCAGGTCGGAGATGCTCCTGGAGTCCTGGGTGCCTCTTCGGCGCAAGGGCGCATCGCGCTACGGCGTAGGCCAAGCGACAGATGTCGTGGCTGTCGCTCATGCTGTGCATCCGAAGGTGGTGGCCATGGTGGTCGTCCACTCCACAAAAGGCCGGCGGCGCTATGGATCTGGCTAGTATGATGCTGGCTTGCACTGCCCCAGACCTTATTGGTTGCGGCAGTGGCCGGATGGCGTTGCTTGAGGAGTTTTAAACTTCCAATCCGGTGACAACAGTGATTTCCTACTTCACAAGATTCATGGACTGCATCAAGGATGGAGGAGACAGTGTCAACGCATGGTGCTGTCGTCTTGTAAAGATCAGCCATCTGTTGCCGCTTGCGAGGACGGCGGGCCTTCGGAAACTTGGGATTTTGGTGGTGCCGGTCTTCTTTCTCCCCGTCAAAGACTTCACCATGTGTGTGCGCGCGCGTGCGTGTGCGAGTGTGTGTGTGTTATATAGTATTAGTTGTATGCATCCCAGTCATGCAGAGCTGGACTGTGTGCTCATTGAGTTTGTATTATTTTGATGCTTCATTTTGAATTAATAAAACCCACATTTTTATCTAAAGAAAGACCATTTCTGTAGTTTGACTCATAGTGTTTTCCTCCCAGTGCCCACTACTAAGCAGGAGTACAACGTTTTCCGTTTGTTATTGACAGTATAATCTCTGATGCTCCACTTTGACAATACCTCTAACCATTCATGTAGGGTACATACCATGTCAACATGGATAATATAGGTTTTAAGTATTTATCATGTTCCTGGTGGTCCTAGTGTAGGAAAGAAAATAAGGCAAGCACATTGAGACCACTGTGGCCTTATTTCAGTCTATTGGTGGATCATGAAGCTCTATACATATGCATCCGAGGTCATCAGTTTGCGTGTTCGCCTACAGGGGCTGATGACTAAGGTGATGCTCAGCATTTAGCATTAGTGTGCTACTGAGCTTCAGTATTCGACTTGAGACTTTGGTTTCGCCCCTCTCCACAGTGATGTTTTGTTTCTTCAAATATTGGCCACATGTAATGCTTGTGTTTCAAATACTTGGTGGCTACATGATCTTTATCAATCTATCAACCTTCTCTGCTGGCTGCACTTCGTTTCGTGAAAATCTTGCTGATACACCGTGCTGTTCATGTTCAGCAAGGTTGCGACGACTTCAAATTTGTACAACTGCTGGCTGAAATGCTTTTCTTTTCCTTTTTCTTTTCAGAATAAGACCGGCTTTTAATCCAAGCCGTTCGTGGAGTTATGTAAACCAGTCTCTGTTAGTTCTTTTTTTTACACCCTCCATCTGTAGTAATTCTTTCACATGTTTGCTTGCAAGGAATGTCTGTCCCTCTGATGCACTTGCTGCCCAGTGCCCTACGATGATACTCCCTCCGTTCCACAATACATGCCTACTAGTGCAGAACCGGCCTTTAGTGCCGGTTCGTAACGGCCTTTAGTCAACACACGGAGTAGATAATAACGGCTTTGATCAGGGTTAGGGTGGTTATGCCATCTTTATCAGATTCCTGGCTATCACTTTGTTCTCAGTTTCCTGGTCCGTCCATGATGAACCTACAATGCATTAGAATGAGTATGTTTGTTGCTCCAGCCCAGCCCGTCCTTTATACTAAAGCTAACGTGTGATTTAGCATCTATCTATCTTTTCTCTTTTTTTGCGGAATTAGCATCTATCCATCTGACCGCACGGCTTAAGCATCTAGCTTTAGGCTTCGTTCGGTACTGCAACAGACATTGGTAAGCTGGTTGGTCTGAGGTACTCCCTCTGTAAACTAATATAAGAGTATTTAGATCACTAAATTAGTGATCTAAACGCTTTTATATTAATTTACGGAGGGAGTACATTTTTTTCTTTCTTTCTTGAGCATATAATAACATTGCTATTATCGATGACATGAACATACATGTTGATCAAAATTGTATTCATTTCCGCGAATGCAGCTGAAGAGTAGTCTTGGCTACTGTTTTTTTTTCTTCGGAATGAAGGCATAAGCTTTGCCTCGTCTTATCATCGTGGGAGTGTCATCAATCTAGAGCTGCGGCGCTCGGCACCGTACCCAGTGGATGGAGATGTCGCCAAGACCATCGCCACCTCACCGGCTCGCCATGCATGTCGATCGGCCGTCACGCCTGCTGCCTGACCGGACGGAGCCGGCTCATCATGGCATTATCTAAAATTCATGCCGGCAAGCCAATACCTTCAAGCGGCGGCGCTCGTGACACCAATGGACGGCACGGCATCAATTCGATGATTGTTGATGATGTCATCTTTGTTTCCGTCTCACCGGCCACGCGTCGTCTATTAGGAATAAACCATGTTTCGTCGTGGTCACGTTGGTGTGTCCGGCACGTTTGGCAGGGGCGTTGCGCGCGGCTAGAGCCAGCTAGTGCATGTAGCAGGAGGATATGCATGCACGTATGGGTTGTTAGCCCATAGTGCAGATCCTAGAGATAATGTAGGAGAGATAGGGATCATCCGTGCGTGATTAGTGGCCGGTTCGGCAACTAGATCGGGTGAGTGCACATGGGCATAAAAGGCCCCTCCTTGCACGTGGTGTGAGCCACACAGTTAGAGCTGAAGAGGAAAAAGAATAGATCGTGCGTGCGGCCGTGGCGCCGTATGCGCGGCGTGGCGTTCGTCGCCGAAAAAACCACCTGTGTTCCCTCCTTCTTCTACCTTCGTTTGAGCGAGAGAGACAGAGAGAGGTTCGTCCGGCGGTCGTGCTGCCGGAGGCTACTCGGCGTTTGTCGCCGGACCGGGTATGTCCCAACATCGTCACCGTCACATCACCCTCTGGCGCCGCGGACCGGCGTATAGCTTCAAGGCGCGTGGCGTGGCTTGTGTGCACCAAAGGCTGCTTGGCTATATGCCGCCCGCCATGCACGTGCATGTACGCCTGGAGTTAGCCGTTAGAGACTCGAAAGCAAACTACGGTGCTTGTGTGTTCGATAATTAAGATACGACCAGCCTTCATTTAAGTTCTTGGACGTGATTCAATTTGTGTGAACCACTTCTCCCGATCGCTCCCGCGAGCGGCTGGGCGAAGCCCTAGGCCCCGCCGTCCCTAGCCCTCCCCCTACCTCTCTTTCCCCTCGCCGCCGCAGGAGGGCGCGGGCGGGCAAAGCCTGGTCCGCGTCGGCGGCGGCGGGGCTTTCATTCCTCCTGGCCTGATGGGTCGTGGCGCGGGAGCGTCGTGCTCGGCGTGGGGCACGGCGGCGGCGAGGCGCGTGGGCGGCGTTGGCGGGCGTGCCGGTTGCGGTGGTTGCGCGGGCTAGGTGGGGCGTGCCTGCGCGAGGATGGCGAGGCTGGACCTCTCAATCCGGATCCGGATTGGGTCCCCCCGGCGGGCTGCTTGTGGGCGGCATGGGCCGTGGCTAGAGGTCATCGGCGGGCTCGTCATGCTTCGGACGGCGGGCTGGATGGGAGGCGTCTGCGCGTGGTGGTGATGGCGGATCGCCTCGGCCAGATCTGTCCGCTACCGCACCTTGCGGCGAGGGCCGTGGGCGGCGCAGGTTGGCCTCCTCTGCAGCGCTCCGGCGTGGTGTAGGTTCCGACGTGGTGGTAGCTTCGGCGCGCTGGCTCATGGCGGCTCGGTCCGGTGTGTTTGGGTGGCTGCGGGTGGCTCGCCGGCGACGCGGGTTGGGGCAGTGGTCCGGCGTGGCTGCTGCTCCAACCGTGGATGGATTCGCGGCAGGATGGCAGGTCGGCTGTGGCGGCAACTGGCATGTTTCTGCGTCGGCTCGTCCGTAGGCGGCTTGTTCGACCTTCGACCCCTCTCCTCATCATCCGGGTGCTACTTTCATCGAAGGGCTGGTCTTCTCCCAACTGCGGTCCATCACTCATCTCGCGCCCGATGCGGCAGGACCGAGCTCGTCTCGTGCACGGTGCGGCAGGACCGACCTCATCTCGTGCACGGTGCGGCAGGACCGACCTCGTCTCGCGCATGGTGATGCAGGACCAAGCTCGTCTTGCGCCCGGTGCTGCAGGACGAGTCGATGGAAGCTAGTCGTAGCTGGCCTATTGGGTGTCGGCGTTGGGGGTCGCCCAGGGGTGCGTAAGGTGGGATCTTTCCACTCGTCTCTTTGGTTGGGCTAGCGGCGAGTCTCGGGCGAGGCGGTGTCGAGGTCTTGGATGCCGGGGCGGCGGCCCTGGTGGTGGTAGCGCGGTGCTCTTAGGCAATGCCCGTGGCTTGGTGCTGCCCGGTGGCCATGGTTATGTGGGCGGCGTGGTAGCCGGGGTGCGGTGTTCGGTGGCGGTGAGTGTTGGCGGGGTGAAAACCTGTTCCATCTTCGGATGGACCGGCGGCGGCGTGCTCGTTCCCTTCTTGAAGGCGTCGTCGTGGCTCTCATTGCCTGTCGTGCGGCTCCAGGGGAAACTCTGATCCTCGGATCGGGCGGTGGCGGCGCTCTGGTGTCGTATCCTTCCTGAAGGCGCCGCCTTGGAGCCCACGGTTCGTCGTATGCGGCTTCATCTCTTTGCGGTGGTAGTGCTAGGAATAGTGTTGCTGCGCTCAGCGCCTATGTATCCGGCCTTGGGTGTGTGTATGTGTTGTGGTGGCGTGCGGTTGTATCGGGTTGTTGATGATCTTTTCTTTATATATAAAGCGGGGCGAAAGCCGTTTTCCGTAAGGTCTTGGACGTGCTCATCATGAACAGTTCATGGTGCTCCACATGTGTCGTCACTCCCCGGCGCACTACATCGCCCCGACACACCGTCTGTGCACTCAACATCTATCGCAAGTATAACACGCGAGATGCTGAGTTCTGTGCCGCTGGGCATTCCCCGTGCCTCTTTGATGTGTACGCCGAGTTCACGCTGTTGATGGTAGCGTGCTCGGTCATGTTTTTGGACACGTGCGCTCATAACGAGTTATCACGACGTCTGGGCCGAGCTCGCTCCAAGCGGGGTGTCCTCTGCATCGCTGCTAACATAGAGCTCATTCAAGGAGGAGAGGCGACTGCATCGCCGCCTAGCTCACCGGGAGAGGGAGGGGGGCATCTACACCGCCTCGGAGCTCGTCCAAAGTGGTGAGGTCTACAACATAGCTAACGAAGAGTTCGCACAGTCGCCCACCGTCTAAACGACCTACGACATGGGGGCTTTTCCAATGGGGGACACCATTTACATTGTCGCATGCACGGAACCGCAAAGGTGCAGCGCTAACTGCATCGTCGTCAACACAAGCTCGCTTCAAGAAGGGTATCATCTACATCGCCGTTGACATGACCCATCGTTGGGCGCTGCATGTGCTGACTCTCGGCGCGACAAGGCTGCTGTCTACATCAACACCCTAGTGTCTTCACCAACTCTCATCATCATTGATAAGGCTGTGTTGCACGGTCTCAACATGCCAACTCTGTATTGAAGCTTGTCGAGTGGCCGCCATGTCTTTCTTTGATGAAGCAAACTACCACTTGATATGCCGATGAGGCAAAGTCAAGTCACCTAGTCCGACACCAAGAAGGCGAACATCATTAGACAAGATGCCCACGAGGCGAAGGCCGCCCACTTCATCATGGGACATCGACAATATAGAGGCCATGACTAAGTATAGCTGGAGCGACAGGTGTATCGCTCAACTTTTCCACTTCACCACCATGTCACTACCGTCCACATCAACTTAATCAGAGGTGGTTTGTTTGTGGGCTCTATCCATGGACTAAATAATCAGGATCTTTGTGAGGCATCGTGAACTAGAACCTTACATCGCCAAAGTCATATTAGCCACGTTTGCAGGCCATGGAGTGCAGGATCTTGTAATTTTGTCTCTCTACGAGAGTAAAATTTATATTTGCATGTATCTTTTCTTTATGTACTTAGGTACACCGGCACGAGTTGTTTTTTTTTGCGAACAGTTATCAAACACTACTTATCTCATGTATTCGATGTAAACAACAATGCTTATAATAGGAACACCATAACAACATGCACAATTTAAAAGATGTTATAGGGTTGAGTTATAATATGTTCTTTTCTCAAATCAAACCAACTTGACGATATTTTATATACTACAAATTTGTACTATATATTTAAATTCTTTTTTATTTTGGAAAACTACACACTCATGTCACCTAACTTAGCAACCCATAGCTTTTGGATTGGACTAATTTCAAAGGAGAGAGAGGTGGCCGTGGGTGGCGGCTTGTCAAATTAGAGCCTTATTTGAGTGATCTCGGTCTTCTTGCTCATTTTCAAACAAAGACCGGCCCATCTGGGCCAAACCGATCGGTCGGGTATGGTTAACCCTAGCCGACTCTCTCTCTCTCTCTCTCTCTCTCTCTCTCTCTCTCTCTCTCTCTCTCTCTCTCTCTCTCTCACCCCAATATCTCACTATCGTACCTCAAATTATCGTAGTCGCCGTTGGTCCAACCATGGTCGTCACCGGCTTTGTAGCGTCCTAGCCCTTCCTCGCTCTTGTCCCCTCTCTACACCATTGCATGATTTCCTCATATCCCAACAAAGTGTTCGCGATAATGTGATCATCTTCTAGTAATCTGAAAAGGAGAAAAATATCACAAGCAAATAAAGAGTTTCCACAAAAGTCAAAATAAAATACAAATTTGGTACTAATAGAGTTTGAAATTATAGGATTTTTTTAAACAAAAAACTTGATATTGATGAAAATGAGTGAGCTATGGTTTGTTTGTTTGCTAATGTTGAGTTGCCACAGATCCAGTTTTCCCCTAGTTCCACTTACATTGGTATTTTGTTGAGAGAAACACCATCAAAAGAGGTGAAGCTAGCTTCCCACAAAGCTCATGTAGCTCGGGCATATTTGACAATACTGGAGCCACGACCTCGATGATGACTCAATCCTAGAGGCAACCGATATAATAGGCGTCGACGATGGGCAGGATCTAGCATGAGGAGTTGAAGACTGGTCGTTGGGGCATTGCACAATAGAAACGAGCTTTGTGGCCAAAGTGGAGGCAACTAAGGCAACTGATTGGGCCCCTCCACTCACAGGCACAACGGCCTTTGGAGAGGCACCGGAAGCAACAAGGCCTAAGCCACACCGAAAGAGTTGGCTGCGTGACATAAGTTCATCAATAGGAGACCGCGGAAGGTGACAAGCAACATCCCGTGACGAGGTGCTAGCCATCCAGAGGGTCTCCAATAGGTGTGAGTGCGCAACACGCGGGAGTGGTAGTCGACATTTTCGGATTGAAGCATCCACACCACTCTCCCCAGCTCGGGCGCGGGGGTGGGAGTTGGGGTGGGGGTACCTCAAACAAAGATAGGCCCATTAATAGATGTGACAAATAAGCAAATAAGATCAGGTTGGTATTTTATGTGAAAAAGAAATGTTGTGGCAAGAATAGTACTGGGTAGTGCATCTACAAACCCACAAGAAATATGCATCACAGGTAGCTAGAAAGTTTAACACTTTAAAGTTTGAAAGTGATAATGGCACATCATTGGGATTACACATGGTGGCATAGTTTGAACACGCGACCTATGGCTATTTCTAGGATTTGGAAGTTTGTACGGGTTTTATATGTCACACTTCAGTTTTATATCGTTGGCTTTGAAATTATAGTACACTTGATGGTGTGCCTTGACTGTACGGTAGTTTCACCAAGGTAGGCAAGGAGCGCTTGTGTGCTGCATCTCAGCTTGGTTGGAATACGGTGACTACACCATATGTATAGTTGTTATTATATGATCTCATGATGGCAAGTACGGTGATACAGTAGCTACGATTTGAATATGGGTCGTTGTAATCACATGTCATTGTTATCCACCACATGTGATTACAACGACAACTATTCTAGTTCGGCTAAGATTCTAGGGAGAGAACATGCATTCATACGGTTTTCAAAAACTAGGTTCTGCACCCAACCGTTAAGACTTGACTTGATACATGCTGTATTATTCATGGAAATAATGAATTATCCCAAATTGTGTATACTAGGGGGAGGATATTGAGAAATTCTAATTATCAAACACTACTGATCTCATTTCTTCGGTGTAAACTATAATGCTTATAATGTGAACACCGCAACAACATACAAATCTAAAAAATATTATAGGATTGAGTTATAATATGTTTTTTTTTCTCAAATCAACCATATTTGATATAGTAAAAAGTTGTCCTTGATATATAAATTCTGAGAGCAACAACTCACTCATGTAGCCTAACTTAACAATCCATATCTTTTGGATTTGACTAATTGCAATGGAGAGGTGGCCGTGGGTGGAGCCCTGTCATATTAGAGCTTGTGAGCTAAAACACTTACAAGACACGGTCGCTAAGACGAGAGCACATCCGCTGGTTCCGTACGGGTGCGTGTGGTTGTTTTATTTGATAGGGTAGACCATCAAAATAATGAAACGGGTGCTCAGGTGAGGCAGACCAATTTGGGTCGTGACACTAGAAGGGTGCATCTACACCGTCTTACATACAAGAGCATCTTCAATGGATGATGCAAATTTGAAGATGTAGAATTAGGTGTTGTATAATTTACATCTCCAAAAAGTACATTTTATATGTCTGAAAAATAGCCAACTTTCAACTGATGATGTATATTGGTGATGTAAAAATGCAACTCCAAGAGATGATGCAAATTGGAGATGTAAAAACTAGAAACTTCAATTACTACTTCATTTGAAACATAAATTCGAACATAACTCAAACATAGTTCTAATAAAAAACATGAATTAAACGACCACCACAACTAATTCAACTACCACTCGCGCTTGGCCTGAACATACTCCAGATGCTCCCACACGAACCTTGCCATCGCCTCCTCGTCGCTGTCGTCGAAAGCAACGACAATGGCCGGCTTCTTCTTCGTCATCTCCTCCATCTGAATACCGCGCGACACGAGGAACTCCGAGTCCACCCGAGACTCGATCTCCGGGAAGTTGAGGTCCGCCATCATCCTCCCGGCACGCCATACGACCATGTCGTACACATGGGCGACCTCCTCGACGGTCGGGTATGTCTTGAGCCAGAAGCAGCGCCCGGCATCGGAGAACTTGACGCTGAATTTGCTGGACGGCATAGCCTGCACGCTGAAGAACCCCGTCTTGCCCTTCGGGAGCTTCTTCTGCGGCATGGCGACGAGTATAGGTGGGGTGGGGGCTGGGCGGGGACTCTTGAGCGGGGGCAAGGGGGGAACCGGCGGCGGGGCCGAATCGGGCGGGGAAGGTTGAGTGGCGGAATAATGGACGATTCGGGGCGTGTGGCGGCGGTCGGAGGTGGGGCTGGGCTAGGCGAGCACTTTGGGCAGGCGGAGGAGCCGCGGCGACGACGGAACGACTGGGGCCGAATCGGGCAGCAGCGGAGGAGGAGCGAAAAAACTCCCAATTCGCTGCGTGCTGCGGCGACTGGCGGCAGAGGAGCGGCGGAACCGGCCATAGGGGGTGGTGCAGCAGCCGGATCTGGCACGTGGCGACGGTGGCATGGTATGGTGGGCGGGCGGCGACGACAATGCGGCGGGAGGAAGCAGAAGTGGTTGGGGAAATGAAAAGAAGAGCACTTGGCGCACGGCCACCAGTTTTACATCACCTAGAGGTGGAGGTGGAGGTGTGGTATTTTACATCCCCTTTAGGAGGTGATGTAAACAAAATTTACATCTACATCATCTGTTGGAGATGGGCTTTGGAGCCTCAGAGATGCAAAACTTAGTTATTTTTGCATCCACGTCATCTATTGGAGATTCTCTGACGCCCACCTCTCTGATCCCCCCGCTCTATCCCTTCGCATGTCTGCACTATCACCTCTCTCTCCCCTCCCCCCTTCATGCATCGTCGGAGCATAGCGAGGCCGCCTCAAACATCGTGTGGTGCTCGCCATTTTTGAAGTGGACGACCTTGTAGTCTCTGGATAATAGTTGGTATGATCCATATGCTTCTGGGATTTTTCAGAAGCAAGATTGTGCATGTGATATCACATTTTCTAAATCAGCCTCCTTTTTACCTGGACTGTGAGTAGGAGGGAATGATCACCTAGGAAGTTTCGGGGACATAAATGAAGCATCGGTCTCTGTGATCATCATGGCATCATGGGCATCCTTGGAGGGTCGGACGTGATGTTGCAAGTGGAATGCAGCAACAACGTTGGGGCCCACATTGATCTTCCAGAAGCACAGGGGGATTTGGTAGGTCGAGGCGCCCAGCGATGTCGGCGGCAGGGGACCCAATGCCTGAACCAGCAGGAGTGGATTTGGAGCACTGGGTACTATGCCTGGGTGGAAATCACAAGGCTGGGCGGCATGCGGCATGGCAAGAGCGACCACCATCATCAACTTTAAGGGCATCTAGGCGAGGACATCGCACACCCATTATCCGTCCTAAATCTCCAGGCAGGAGGACGCCATAGCTCAGCCGGGTGGAACGACGCAGAGCCGACGCTCGGCATAGGTGGAGGGATAGTTGACGCGACTGCCGTTGATTTGGACGCTGTCTGGAAGCGAGGAGCCATGGAGCAGCTTCGTTCGCAAGGACTTGGTAAAGCAAGGCGCCCAGGAAACACAAAGTAATTTTGTGTCTCCCGCCCCTTTCCGAGCTGATTCCTGCCCCTCTTTTTCACAAATTTCACCCGCTCCTTTATCTTCACGCTGATTTCTCCCTTCTTTTTCCCCTGCAAATTCCGCCACCAATATCCATAATTTAGGAGTCTTCATGTTATCACCAAAAGGATGCAATGCATTAGATAAATAATCCTCCACATTTTATTTGCATCCCACATAAAATAAACATTTGACCATAATTTCCGTAAGTTCACTCAACTCAGAGGAACATCCTCATGTCATGTGCGATGCAATAAATTTGAGTCACTTATTTTGGCAGAAAAAAATCACGATGATTGCTAGTGGTTGAAATTTTTGTTCCCTCGCATTAAATAAATCTTGAATGCACGCGTCTAAGAAAGTTATGTACTTCAGAAATCATCCTGGGTAGTTGCAACAAGCGCCTCAACACTATAATGTGATTGCACATGAAATAATAGAACGCGAGATTGAACTGTTTTGCAGTTGTGAGAGTAGTATCTATTCCAAGATTGAACAATTTATTTCTCTTGAAAAATCTTGTACAAATGTTCTCATACGTGTAGGTACCATAAGCTACAAAATCCAGTCCCACGTATCATGATGGCTCGCCACCCTGTCTCCTTGCCCGACGAGGGCCAGAACAAGTTTAGCCTCTTCAACCACGTAGGCGTCGGTGCAGCAGGAGTGCACACTGCCATAGGCGTTGCACATGCTCTTGTGCGCCACCATTTTATCACAGCATGTGTTTCTCGCTTGATATCTCCGCATAATTTCTCTCGCCTTTTTCTTTGAGATGGAGAAACGAGCACACACCTTCATCTCAGCGCATACAGAGTGGATACATAGTTAATATTGCAATGCACTTGTTTTAAGGAGCATAAAAGAACACCCTTGCCCCATACGAGATCAACTAGCATCCACTCTTAGAATGGGTGGGCTTCGTCTCCCGACAATTGCTTCCATCTCAACACTTGTGTTATTCTGGTGTGAAGCAAAGGCATTTCATGCACATGAGCACATATACATGGCAAATGCACATATTACATATATCACGTCACATGCCAGAAAAGGTTGGTTGTTTAGTGGACTTTGTATCTGTTTAGGCCGTGAGAGTCAGACCCTCCATATCCTATGCGTGGTCATCGAGGATGCATGGAGACGAGAAGTCTTGTGTTAAATTACTTGGTAGGTTCACAATAAGAATGTCTTAGCAACCATTGTAAGCACGCTTTTATTCATGGACATGCATATATGCATGCACCGGCTCCAACTGATGGATTCAAAGTTGCTACACGCATGCATGGATCTGGTCACCTAGCAACAGGGATGATCGACCGCAATGCTTTTGCACCGCCATGGGAAAGAGGGCGGTAGAGCTTTCAATTGGCTCAGGGCTGCCGGAGGTGGCGGCAGAGCATCCGGAACGTCGTCTCGTCCTTCCGCTCCCCCATGCCATCGCCAGCGTCGGTCTTAGCAGCAAGAGGCGCCGCCAAGGCAAGGATGTCTAAGCTCCTCGTGATCGTTGAGTAATATTAATAGTAACACGCCAAAGCAGATGCATGTACGTGACACTTTCATATGTTGGTGGTGCGCCATGGAACTAACAGCACCTTGTGTATCTATCTTAATTTCTTTTGGTCTATTATCTACTTCCTCCGTTCCTAAATGTAAGTTTTTGTAGAAATTTCACTATTGACTACATACGGAGCACAATGAGTGAATCTACACTCAAAATGCATCTATATACATCCGTATAAGGTTCATAATGAGATCTCTACGAAGACTTATATTTAGGAACGGAGGGAGTATGTCTTTATGTATGTGGTGATTTAGCTTATCCAAACAACCCGTAACCATGTTTAT
The DNA here is from genome assembly GCA_021605205.1 of Aegilops longissima. Taxonomy (NCBI): domain Eukaryota; kingdom Viridiplantae; phylum Streptophyta; class Magnoliopsida; order Poales; family Poaceae; genus Aegilops; species Aegilops longissima. The sequence continues at coordinate 668,216,465 of CM038679.1, read as the reverse complement.
TCACCGGAGCCTCCTTTCGCCTGCGGTCCATCATTGAGGGGTTGTACGTACCCGAATGTTGCGACTGTGAGTGCCGGACCGGTGAAACAACTTCAAATCTCTCAACTCTAAGTAATGGCACAAGCTATTTTCTCTTGGCACAAAAAGGACAATTTCGTCATCGAAGCTACAACAGTATAAAATTAGAGACATGTTACTCATATATTTTCCCTTCCAGAGGATACATCATGACCATATATATACATACAGGACGGAGCTCGGATTTGCTGCAGAAAAATGCGTACATCCAAAAAGGAAAAAGAAAAGTAACTCAGTTTGTAGAGCTAGCACACAAATCACTGTGACTCGTGCTCAGAGAGTTGAGCTAAGAAAATGCATGTCAACAACTTCTAGTTTTATCTATCCAGATATCCTAGGACCAACAAAAATGCCTACATATACACCAGAGAATTGTACCAACGACAAATAATTAAACCAAATGGCCGGATGCTGGTCAGTTCATACACCAACCTTGCCTTTTTTTTCTGTACCTAGTTGTCTCCGTCTCTGGAAAGTAGCACTCATCACACCGTGGCAGGACGGGCATATACGCGGAGGACACCATTGGCATGGCGACAAACACTTGTCCGAGTTTGATCGAGTGAATTGCAGAAAACCACCACATTACATCGTAGGGGTTTGCAGAAAAGACTTCTACAAATTTGTTGCCGAAAACACTGATTTTAGGCCTAGTCATTTGCAGAAAGCACCGAACTGTGTGTTCGGGCATTTTAAGCACTATTATGACAGGTGGGGCCCTGTTTCGATGACGTGGCGTCATGGCCGCGATCTAACACCGTCTAACGGTGCTACAGTGGAATCCGACACGCCGTGTGGGTAAAACCGGCTCCCTCCTCACTCTCTCGCCCCCTTTCCTATCTCTCTCTTTCTCTCTCTCTCTCTCTCTCTCTCTCTGTGTGTGTGTGTGTGTGTGTGTGTGTCCTCCATGGCTACTGACAATGGCGGCAGAGTGGATGGCTCCGGCGGTGGAGTGGATGGCGCCGGCGAAGGGTTGCTTGGTGGCGGTGATCCAAACCCAGCGGAGGAGGTGTGCACTAGCTTGAACCCTAGTCAGGCCCCGCATGGGCGAGCGTCGTCGCGGTCTTTAGAGTATCGCACCGCCGGCGCTCTCGCCTGTGCTATCCAGGCCACTCCGACGGGTAGCCATCAATGGGCTTCAAGATTTGGTGGTGTTGAGTAAGATTTCTCCCTCCTTTCATGTCGAATTTAGGGTTAGGGTTAGGGTTCTTAAACAAATTGGGGATTTTCTACCAGATTTCTTATGTCAGGTTAGAAGGTATCATATAAATTAGATAGTTTAATTTAGTGTCCAGGTCTACCAATTAGTATGATTAACCTGTAGTCCAACCTAACCCTTGCAGCATATGCATAAATTATGTGAGATTAGATGGTGATTGCTTTTGCTTCTATCTTGTGCCCAAATTAGACCATTTAGAATAATTGTGGAGTAATTATGAACATATGGTGATTGCTTATGTCTTGTGCACGGAAGCAATATCCGACTTAGCTCTGTTGTACCTAGCCTGAAAGTCGCAAGTGTTAAATTCAGTTAACAAACTACAATAGAAAATTTAGTTAACATTTCTGTATGTCTGCATTGTTAACAATTCCGTTAACATTTAGCTCTGTATGTCTGCACTGTTAGCAATATTTGACTTAGCTCTGTATGTCTGCACTGTTAACAATTCAGTGAACAATTCTATATATTAGTGTAGCTCAACCTCTATTTTGGAATGTTCAACAGATAAATAATGACCAATGTTAAACAAGGAATTAAGCATTGACCACAATAAACAATGACTACCATCCAATTATGACAACACAGTGGATAAAACAGCTTGATAAACAAAGCTTAATAACTTGATAAACAAAGCATTAAGCATTGACCATAATAAACAATGCATACCATCCACTAATGAAAACACAGGCTAGAACAAAGCTAAACAAAGACCAAACACTTAACCTTGCTTAACACCTTGATAAGCAAAGCATTAAATAGAGGCAATGAACACCTTCCATTACACAGGTTCTGAGTCATACCTTCTTAGCACATCCAAGAAACCTCGTACCGGTGTGCACCCATTCAAATGCAACAAAGCGCTCGGTCCGCTCGCCATGTTCGCAAAACATTCACATCTGCATGCGTCAATGCCATTGAAATTCGGATCACGCATCATAGCTGGAAGCTGCGGGAGCAAGCAAAGAAAAACCTAGGCTCAGATAGAGCTCATTAACAAAATCCCCAATTAACTAACCCTAATCCTCCTAGCTCTAGCTCTAGCTCTCTAACAAACTGACCTTGATGATGCCATCGCAGGAGGAGGAGACGTTCATGACTGAATCCTCACTAGTGGAGGCGTAGCTCCAAGACACCATGGCACGGGGGAGCAGCAGGACGACGGTCGGCGGAGAGGGCGACGTCGGGGAGAACAAAGGAGAGGGCGAGCGATGCGAGAGAGTGAGTAGGGAGCCGATTCGAGCCGGTTTTTACCTACACGACCCGTCGGATTTCACTGTAGCGTCGTTAGATGGCGTCAGATCGCGACCGTGACGCCACATCACCGAAACAGGGCCCCACCTATCAAAATAGTGCTTAAAATGTCCGAAGACGCAGTTCAGTGCTTTCTGCAAACGAATAGGCCTGAAATCAGTGTTTTCTGCAACAAGTTCGTAGAAGAGTCTTTTTTGCAAATCTACGATGTAACGTGGTGGTTTTCTGCAATTCACTCAAGTTGATTTGATGTCCATGCACCCGATGATGTGGCTGCCGGACGTGAAATGCTTTGATGAAGCAACTAGGCCCATCGCCAACATACCCTGCTCCTCCTGGGCATTGCCTCTCACATATCATCTGTTCTGCCTGCATCCTAGTTAGGAGAGAAAACCATATATTAGGGGATTAAAAACTTGAACACATAGATTCCAAAACTACAATAGCCTCTTATACTGGTAAACTGAAGCCATCAACATAAACAATAAAGAAATAGACTAAACCAAACAAGAATATCAATCAACAACCTTAGGATCCTGACCATGGCATACACCATCATACCATTTCACAACCACCATACCAAACTAGGACATGAACATAAGAACGCTGCAGCACAGAACTACATTTTTTGATCTAGTATCTAGCTCTTTTTGTATGTGTTGGTTTAGTGTCCTGATTTTCTATTTTTATTTTTTTACTTCTACGGTGTCTAGATTAGAGCATCGGAGATGGCGACGCCTCGTGTTCCATGGCCTACTCTTCCTCGCCGGCAACATGACCTTCACTTCTCGGTCGCACGGCTGCTGGACAGGGACACAGAAGCGAACAACAAGGATGTGCGCTAGTGAAGATTTAGACTAGGTTTGCGTTGCATGTAATTGTATGGGTTTGAGGATTTGCTAATGAGGTACCCGGTTGAGGAAGCGAAGATTTGAGGGGTGACCCAACACTGTCCGCGGACGTTTGAGAGGCCGGATTAGCTATGTTCGATTGCAGATGCTCTAACAATCATAATCACTACAAAAGTGAATTAATCGCATTGGCTATAGAGAGTGGGTACATACTAAATATTGAGGCGCACTTGTTTGAAGGAACATAAAATAACACCCTAGCTAGCCGCAATACGACATCACCTAACACCCCCCTAAGAATCTAGTGGATGGGCTTCGTCTCCCGTCATGCATACTCCTAAGAACCCACATGCCAAAAAAGGCGATTCGGTGGTCGTTTGGTGGACTTTGTATCTGTGCGAGCCGTGAGAGTCGGACCCCTCCTCATATCGTGTACATGCTCATAGAGGATGCAGGGAGACGAGAAGCTTCAGACTAATTTAATTATGTGGTAGGTTTAAGATAAGACTCTCATATCAACCACGCTCTCATGCATGAAACACATGCATACATGCATGCAGCGGCCTCACTGATGGATTCATAGCGGCTACACAGATGCATGGATCTGGTCACCTAGCAGAGATGATCATGCGATGTTAGTGCCCTTGCCATGGAAAAGAGGTTGATACGGATTTCACTCAGCTCAGAGGTGCCGGAGGCAGCGGCGGAGCATCCGGAACGTCGTCTCCTCCTTTCCCTCTCCCTGTCAATGCAGGTGTCGGCCGTAGCAGCAGCAGCAGCAGCAGGTCCAAGCTCCTCGTGACCGTGAGTAATATTAATAGTAGCATCTATGACCAAACAGATGCGCGTACACCATCCTTCCGTATGTTGGTGCGCTCCACCATGGAACTACTCCCTCCGTTTTTAAATATTTATCTTTCTAGAGATTTCAACAAGTGACTATATACGGAGCAAAATGAGTGAATCTACACTCTACAATATGTCTATATACATCCGTATGTCGTAGTCCATTCGAAATTTTTAAAAAAACAAATATTTAGGAACGGAGGGAGTAGAAGCCAGTATATGGACGGAGGGAGTACCGCTTTTGGTATGTGGTGGTTTAGAGGGTGTTTGTTTCTAGGAATTTATTGGTTTAGGGACTTAAAAAAGTCTTTATAAGTCTCATCTAAACCAAACAGGAGGGACTTATAGGGACTTAAAGTGGACATTTGGGACTTATGAAATAAGACTCTCAAGGAGGGACTTATAGGGACTTATAGTTGTAATATGGTCTTATAGGGACTTATAAGTCTCAGGAACCAAACAGGTACGGAATTTTTAAGGACTTGGGACTTATAAGTTGTGACTAAAAAAAGTCTTAAGACTTATGAACCAAACAGGGCCTTAGTGTCTAGCTTTTTCCTTTTCTTTTTCTGCCTTTTACGTGACGGTGTTCTAGTATATAGCTTTGACACCAATATAATTATTATCAAGTTTAATACTTCCTCTTGTCACTTGTTGGGTTGTAGGGATAGTATGATAAAAAAAAATTGTTTGCGGATCCTAGGAATAGTAATCTGTTATCAATATGTTTAGTGAAAATAAAATGTGAACGTACAATGATCCCAAACGAAGCTCCGTCGTGAGCTAGAAATAGGGCATATATATAACTTTCGGTGCAAAGAAAGAGCAAGTATGTGTATGTCTGGCGTGAGACAAGCCAGGCCCTTATACTATCATTATTAAGTTCGGAGAAATAGACTACTTGTGTAACTACAAGGTGAAATCAAGTCCATGCATGTGATTCCCTAATAAAAAGTCCAGGCATGTGATCATGCCTATCAGGGTGGGATGGGAACTTTTGTGTGGTTCACAGTTTATTTACAGATTTATCTTTTCCTTTCTAAAAATAAAGGACATCACAAAACCCTAACTCTACAGCCGACATATAGAGGCACTGTAGTTCCCCACCACTTACACCACCGAGGAGGCAGGCGGAGAAGGGAGGAAACCGTGGGTTCGATGCCAGCGGTGAACGGTGGCTCTCCCTGTTCACCACGCAAGGGACAGAAAAGAGAATTGGCTTTTCACCTCTTTGATACGATCAGTCTAAGGTAACTGACCTAGCCATGCTCTTTCGCCTAGGGCACATCACCGGGAGCTTTTTTTTCTTTTTCTTTTTGAGAAACTTGCACCCCTTTATTCGTACTTCCTTCGTCCGGAATTACTTGTCGCGGAAATGGATAAAAATGAATGTACCTAGAATTAAAATAAATATATATATATATATATTCATTTTCTGACAAGTATTTCCGGATGGAAGGAGTATATCAAGTTCATATGGGATACAAACCCCACCAGGCTGATTTGAAAGCCATACCCGATGTCCGCCCTCATCTCGAAGAGCACTCCCAGCTAGCCTATAGGAGAGCTTTCATATTCTGTCCTCTTCTTTCATGCCTGACGATAGTTTTGTCAAACGCTTCATGACGAGCCAATATTTCATGTACTATTTGACCATATGAACCTCCGGTACCTTCTGTATTGAAGCAATCGCCCTCGGTCAATCACTCGACACACAAGCTCATCTGACTAGAAGAAAATTTGGCAAAGATAAAGGCTCTCAGCAGGCAAGTGCCTCATAAAAAATTTATGATCGAAGCACCTTCAAACATTTCATTGTAATTGCATGCAACAATCAGTAACTGTTAGTGCTGGGCAACTTCGAATTTCTAAACTCTAATTAATGACACGAGCTATTTTCTCTTCGCACAAAAAAGGACAACTTCATTGTGGAAGCCACAACAATAAAACATTAAACTCATATATTTTCGTTGTTCCAGAGGATACACCATGACCATATACTCCCTCCATTCCTAAATATAAATCCTTTTACAGATTTTAATATGAACTACATACGGAGCAAAATGGGTGAATGTCACTCTAAAATCCATCTATATGCATTCATATCTAGTCTGCATTGAAATCTCTAAAAAGACTTATATTTAGAAACAGAAGAGTATATAATATATAAATACTAGGACAGAGTTGGATATTGCTACAGAAAAAAACGTGCATGTTAATGCATACATCCAGAAAAGGGAAAAAGATAAATACTGCAGATTATAGAGCTAGCCAAATCATTGTGGCTCGTGCTCAAACGGTCAAGGTAAGCAAATGCATGTCAACAACTTATAGTTGTAATCTACTCCCTCCGTTCCCAAATAATTGTCTTTCTAGCCACCTCAAATGGACTACAACATACGGATGTATGTAGACATGTTTTAGAGTGTAGATTCACTCATTTTGCTCCGTATGTAGTCACTTGTTGAAATCTCTAGAAAGACAATTATTTAGGAACGGAGGGAGTATCAGATGTCCTACGGCCAGAAAAAAATGCATACAATGAATTGTACCAACGATGAATGATGAAACCAAATGGACACTACATGTAAACACGCCAGTCCTACCTTACATTTGTAGGCAGCATACATGTAAATACACGCGAGTTAACATTCTTCCGTATCTAGTTGTCTCTTTCCCTAGCAAACAACACTCGTCACGCCTAGTCCGAGTTGACCTGGCATCTCTGCAGCCGATGATGCGGCTGCCGGAACTGACAAGCTCTGATGGAGCAACCAGGCTCGGTCGCGAACATGCCCAGCTCCTGGGCGCTGGCTCTCACGTATGCTCTAATCTTCATGCATCCTGGATAGGAGAGCAAAGAAAGTCACATACATATCAGGAGGAGATTAATCCATAATAGGCAATTGTTGAGTCCCAGCTAGCCACCACATTATTAAAATTGTAGAGATGGCAATGAAATGCATAAGGACTTGCATAAAACAAGCGCACATATTGGACAGAAAAGCCGCCGTGCAACCTAGAGTTGATTAAACTTAACTAGCTGAGGCATAAAAAGCGGCACCGTGCAGAGACATAATCAATCAATCAGAAGGGAGAAGAAAAATCGTATGAAAAGCTGCTGCCCCAAAAACACAAGAACAAAGTCAAGTTGCAGCAGGACCACACACAAACGAAGACACATGGCTACCTATGCATACTAGTTGCATTTCACAGCATGCAACAATTGGTGATATGACATCTTCAGTAATATTCTAAACACATCTGAAAACACCCCAAAGTAGTGCCATTGCAAAGCTCATCCTCGACTCAATACTGCATAATGCAGCTTATACCAATCGGTGGGCAGCAAACTGACTGAGTGACATTGCTATCATCATAAACTGACAGTGACATTACTATTAAGAAATTTCATAAACAGAGTCGCAATTTTAAGCTGTTCATACAGCCACCTTGGCACCTTACAATAATAGTGTTTCCAATCTAAACCATCATCACACTAACACCACATCATCAGACTAACATCAATCTAAAAAATGTTGAAAGGAGAAACCTTTTTCCAGCTTTGAGACAGCAGAGAGGTGAATGAGTACCTAGGATCTAGAAGCTGCTGCAGACGATGGAAGCTCCAGGGGGTACGAGTCATGGTTGTACGCCATATGCACCTGCCTGATAGACCTGGTGCAACCCAAAGGGCAGAAAGGACGCCTTGGTGAGGCGGCGATTCCGCAGCTAGATGGTTGACCAGATGACCACCATCACATCACAGGAAGATATCCACAATTCGCTTGATGGTTGGCGCACAGAGTGGCCATAGCACAAAAGACTGATAACACTAATGTACCAGAGTAATACACCATCCAAAAAGCAGACCATCTATAGTGCTATCAGTTTCACTAGTAGAAATATGTTCAAGTGGAACATAAACACAGAATTAAGCTTCACTAGTAGAGAACAGACTACAATATTTTGTCAACTTAAGGCATGAATCAATGAACAGGCTACAACCATAAATAAGCACATGATCACAAGAGACAAAAGTGTTGATCATACTATAATAGGCTAGAAGACCCAATGCAATTAGCTCCTCCCTTTGAACAAGCAAGCAATACCAAAAATAATAGGCAACTGACATCACCGTCCCAGCGAGCCACCACAATATTGAAATTGTTGAGATGGCAATGAAATGCAAAAGGACTTGCATAAAATGCACACACATATTGGACGAAAAACCCACCTTGCAGCAACCTGGGGTTGATTAAAATGAACTAACTGAGACATAAAAAGCACCAACATGCAGAGACATGATACGTGCATGGTCCGTTGCATCAGCAGCTAGAACACCCAAACACGCCCCTTGGCCAAATTTTAAGCTGTCCATACCGCCACCTTGGCACCTTCCGACAGTAACACACCACATCATCAGACTAACATCAATCAAAAAAATGTTGAGGATAAACAATTTTCCAGCTTTGGGACAGCAGAGAGATGAATGAATACCTTGGTTCCAGAAGCTGGTGCAGAAGGGGGAAGCTCTAGAGGTGCGAGTCGTGGTCGTACGGGATCTGCACCTGCCTATATGATGAGCTTTATGACAACCCAGGTCAGGAAGGACACCTTGGTCACTTGGCAAATCCGCAGCGGCCGGTTCTGGACAAAAAACATAAACGTTTCATATGTTTTATGTCAGACATCAATTGTTTGCCTATGTCAGGCATTCAAGCATCACAATCCTCTTGTAAAGACAAGAGGGTACAATGCAAATTATAATGTGCACATGATCAGACGAGACAAAAGTGTTCATCATAAAATAACATTGGTGCTTATCATGAAATAAAATATGTACTGTACTCAGGGCGATGTTTGGCCAGATGACCACCATAACAGGAAAATATACACAATCAACTCAACGGTTGGCGCGGAGTGGCCATAGCATGAAAGACTGAGAAAACTAATGTACCAGAGTAATACACCATCCAAAATACATATCATCTACAGTGCAATCAGCTCCGCTGGTAGAAATACGTTCAAGTGGAACATAAACAATAGAATTAAACTTCAGTAGTAACGAACAGACTAGAATATTTTGTAATTTAAGGCATGAATCACTGGACAGGCTACAGTTCTGACTAGAACACCCGAACAACGGCCTTTAGCCAAATTTGCAACCTATGAATTTAATCAATCAATCAGAAGGGAGAGGCAGAGCTATATGACTAGCTGCTGCCCCATAAACACAAGAACAGAGTCAATTTACAGCAGTATCACACAGTGATCATGGACACATGGCTACCTGTGCATAGATTAGTTAAATTTCGCAGCATGGAACAATCGGAGATGTGACATCATTAGTAAAATTCTTAGAACAACTTAAAACACCAGAAAGCAGTATCGTTGCAAAGCTCATCCTTGAATCAGTACCGCACAATGCAGCACACACACCTTCCAGTTGGTAGCAAGCAAACTGACGGAGTGGCATTGATATCAAGCCTCTAAGAAATCTCATAAACTCAGTTACAATTTTAAGCTGTTCACATACAGCCACACCTTCGAACAATAGTGTTTTTCCAATCTAAACCATCATCGCGGTAAGACCACATCATCATACTAACATGAACCGAAAAAATGTTGAGGATAAACAGTCTGCTCACCTTTGGGACAACAAAGAGGTGAAGGATCCAGAAGCTGGTTGTAACGCCCTCGATGCGGCTATATCTCCCACGTGTCGAAGCACGACTTAGAGGCATAACCGCATTGAAAGCAATGTCGCAAGTGAGGTAATCTTCACACAACCCATGTAATACATAAGGGAAAGAGATACATAGTTGGCTTACAGTCGCCACTTCACACAATACATAAATAAACATCCATCATTCAGATTACACTCAAGGTCCGACTACGGAACCAAAATAAAAGAAGATACCCCAAATGCTACACAGATCCCCGATCGTCCCAACTGGGCTCCACTACTGATCATCAGGAAAAGACACATAGTAACGACCACGTTCCTCGTCGAACTCCCACTTGAGCTCGGTTGCGTCACCTGCACTGGCATCATCGGCACCTGCAACTGTTTTGGTAGAATCTGTGAGTCACGGGGACTCAGCAATCTCACACCCGCGAGATCAAGACTATTTAAGCTTCTAGGAAGGACAGAGTTGTGAGGTGGAGCTGCAGCAAGCGACTAGCATATATGGTGGCTACATTCGCAAAAGAGAGCGAGAAGAGAAGCAAGGCACGGTCGTGAAGCTAGTAGCGATCAAGAAGTGATCCTGAACTACTTGCGTCAAACATAACTCCAACACCATGTTCACTTCCCGGACTCCGCCGAGAAGAGACCATCATGGTTACACCCGCGGTTGATGTGTATTTTAAATTAAGGTCAACTTCGGGTTTTCTACAACTGGACATTAACAAATTCTCATCTGCCTCATAACCGCGGGCACAGCGCGTAGCACAGCTTTGAAGGGAAGCGAAGCGTTATATCAACGCAGTTGATGTAGTCGACGTCTTCACGATCCGACCGATCCAAGCACCGTTACTCGGCACCTCTGAGTTCTTAGCACACGTTCAGCTCGATGGCGATCCCGGGCTCCGATCGAAAAGCGTCGGGAGGAGTTCCGTCAACCTGACGGCGTGGTGGCGATCTTGATGTTCTACCGTCGCAGGCTTCGCCTAAGCACCGCAACAATATGACCGAGGTGGAATATGGTGGAGGGGCACCGCCTGCAGCTAAGGAGCGATCACGAAGATCAACTTGTGTGTCCTAGGGTGCCCCCTGCCTCGTATATAAAGGAGCAAGGGGAGGGCGGCCAGCCCTTGGGCGCACCAAGGGAGGAGTCCTCCTCCTAGTAGAGTAGGACTCCCTTTCCTAGTCCTACTAGGAAGAGGAAGGGGAAGGAAAGAGAGGAGAGGAGAGGGAAGGGGCTGCGCCCCCCCTCTAGTCAGTCGGACTCCCCATGGAGGCGCGCCACCTCTGGTGCAGCCCTCTCTCTCCCTCTTGGCCCAATAAGGCCCATAACTTCCCGGGGTTCGGTAACCCCCGGCACTCGGTTTTCTCCGGAAACTTCGGAACCTTTCCGTGTCCGAATATAACCATCCAATATATCAATCTTTATGTCTCGACCATTTGAGACTCCTCGTCATGTCGTGATCACATCGGGACTCCGAACTCCTTGGTACATCAAAATACATAAACTCATAATATAACCGTCAATGAAACCTTAAGCGTGCGGACCCTACGGTTCGAGAACTATGTAGACATGACCTAGAACCATTCTCGGTCAATAACCAATAGCGGAACCTGGATGCCCATATTGGCTCCTACATATTCTACGAAGATCTTTATCGGTCAAACCGCATAACAACATACTTTGTTCCCTTTGTCATCGGTATGTTACTTTCCCGAGATTCGATCGTCGGTATCAATACCTAGTTCAATCTCGTCACCGGCAAATCTCTTTACTCGTTCCGTAATACATCATCTACGCAACTAACTCATTAGTTGCAATGCTTGCAAGGCTTAAGTGATGTGCATTACCGAGAGGGCCCAGAGATACCTCTCCGACAATCGGAGTGACAAATCCTAATCTTGATTCATGCCAACTCAACATATACTTTCGGAGACACTTGTAGAGTACCTTTATAATCACCCAGTTACGTTGTGACGTTTGGTAGCACACAAAGTGTTCCTCTGGTAAAAGGGAGTTGCATAATCTCATAGTTGCAGGAACTTTGTATAAGTCATGAAGATAGCATAAGCAACATACTAAACGATCAAGTGCTAAGCTAATGAAATGGGTCATGTCAATCAGATCATTCAACTAATGATGTGACCTTGTTAATCAAATAATAACTCCTTGTTCATGGTTAGGAAACATAACCATCTTTGATTAACAAGCTAGTCAAGTAGAGGCATACTAGTGACATACTGTTTGTCTATATATTCACACATGTATTATGTTTCCGGTTAATACAATTCTAGCATGAATAATAAACATTTATCATGATATAGGAAATAAATAATAACTTTATTATTGCCTCTAGGGCATATTTCCTTCAAAGATAATACCCTGCAAGGGTGTCCCAACTTAGCCCATTATAAGCTCTCACGGTCAACGAAGGATATTCCTTCTACCGGGAAGACCCGATCAATCTCGGAATGCTGGACTACAATACATTTCGACAGCAATAAAACAAGACCAGCAAAGCCGCCCGAATGTGCCGACAAATCCCGATAGGAGCTGCACATATCTCGTTCTCAGGGCACACCGGATTGTCCAAGCTTCCGATAGGCCATCTCAGAGTTGCCCCTGATGGCCACCGGCGGCTGACAGGTTGGACCAGCACTCGGAGGAGAACTGGCCCGGGGGTTAAAATAAAGATGACCCTCGGGCTCGCGAAAACCCGGGGGAAAAAGGCTTAGGTGGCAAATGGTAAAACCAAAGTTGGGCCTTGCTGGAGGAGTCTTATTCAAAGCGAACTGTCAAGGGGGTCCCATAAATCACCCAATCGTGTAAGGAACGCGAAATCAAGGAACATAACACCGGTATGACGGAAACTAGGGTGGCAAGAGTGGAACAAAACACCAGGCATAAGGCCGAGCCTTCCACCCTTTACCAAGTATATAGATGCATTAATTATAGCAGATATATTGTGATATCCCCAACAAGTAACATGTTCCAACAAGGAACAACATCTCCATGTTCCAACAAGGAACAAACTTCAACTTCACCTGCAACTAGCAACGCTATAAGAGGGGCTGAGCAAAGCGGTAACATAGCCAATCAACGGTTTGCTAGGAAAGGATGGTTAGGGGCTTGACATGGCAATATGGGAGGCATGATAAGCAAGTGATAGGCATCGTAGCATAGGCATAGCAAAAGAGCGAGCATCTAGCAAGCAAAGATAGAAGTGATTTCGAGGGTATGGTCATCTTGCCTGCAAAGTTCTCAGAGTTGTCGAAAGCTTGATCCTCGAAAGCGTTCTCAACAGGTTCCTCGTTCACGTACTCGTCTCCCGGCTCTACCCAAGCAAGAACACAAACAAAGGAACCACAATAAATCACGGTGCAATGCACAAGCAACATGATGCAATATATGGCATGATATGTGAGATGTGATATGCAATGCATATGCGTGCTCCGGAAGGAAAATGATGAACCAGGCATCAACTTGGAACACCAATTATGCCGCTGGAAAGATGAGATGATTTCGGTTGAAATCGATATAAAGATCACCGGAATCGGATGCACGGTATGCAAATGACAAGCAAAACAAGAATGGCACAAATCTGCCATTAACAGCATGATGCCACATAGCAAGCAACAAGAAATTAAGCTACTGCACCCAAACGTACCAACAAAGCATATGGCAGTGATCTACTCAAGATGCTTGACAAAAGATGAACACTGAGCTACGGCTAATTCACACCATAACAGGTCCAAACAAGCATGGCAAAAGTGCAAAATATATCAGCTTCACAGACTTAGAGAAATCACTGAACATGGCAAAATCAGCATCAGGAAGCAATGTTCAGAGCAAGCAAACTACATTCTACAGGAACTTATAATAGCAAAACAAGGCATGGCATAAATCTACTCAAAGCATAGAACAAAAGTCCCTTACTGACCATAAGCCAAAAAGGATCAGAAAATACAATATCACCCATGTCAATATAGCAAGTTTCGTTAACAGATTCAGCAACAGGGCAGGGCAAAAACAGATAACAAGTACGCATGTTTAAGAGCTCGAGGCACTCACTACAGAGCATTACATGATAAAATAAGCATACATCCATCAAGAATACATGGCATAGAATCTATACATGGAAAGAACAACATCATAGCATACACGGATCAACTACAACAACCTTGGCAAAATTGAATGACATGTAAACAATCTGCCAGGAAACATTTTATAGCAAAAGTAGAGCTCGATTGACTCAAGCTATGGCACTCCATAATTGCAAACAAAAGCATGGATGGATAGATCATAACCATATGTTAAAAACATCCTTACTGAAGTATCTCAAAATATGCATGGATTTCTCGGTAGCATCAAGTTAACATGGCATAAAAATATCAGCAAAACGGGGGCTGAAATCAGCAACATCATGAAGCCTAGTTTGCATGCTTGTGCTAGTCACCACAGAGATCACAAAAATACATGGCATACACCCCTGGAAAGATGGCATGGCATATTACAAGACACATGTAGGACTCAAGTTCATAGGATGCACACATTAATCATGGCAAAAATGACAAAAGTGCATGTTCTGTTAAGAAACAGAAACTAACATCACATAGCCCTCTTCCAACCGCATTTAGGGCACCAAGATGAGCTCAAAAGTAAATGATGCAATGAGATTAAATGATCTAATCTTCGAGACGAACATTTTGACATATTACACGCATGAAACGGAGCAATATGCAGAGAATTAAGGCATGGCGAAAATGCAACAAATTAATCACAGGAAAAGACTTAGAGGTTTTCGGGGGGGGGGGGGGAGGGAAGAAGTCAACCGCCTTCGTCGGTGGATCTCAGATCCGATCGGGGCGAGGTGGCCGGCGGCGTTCGGGGCCGGACAGGGAGCTCGCCGGAAGGAGGAAGAGGCCGAGCCGGGCTGGCCGGGTGGTGGTGGTGGGCGGGCGGCCTTGTGGCGGAGGCGGGGCGAGGCGGCGGCGGCCGGGATGGCGGCGGCCGGGCGAGGCGAGGTCCGGTGGCGGCGGGGCGGGACGGGCCGGGGAGGCGGGCGGCGTCTGAGCTGGGGCCCCCAGACGGGCCAGCGGGCGGGCGGCGGCGCTGGTGGCGGGCGCCACGGCGCGCCCCTGATTGGCGGGCGCGGCAGTTTTTCGCGTCCGGACGGTCCGCGCGGAGGGAGCGGGGCTAGGGTTTCGGGATCCGAATTTGGAGGGGGAGATGCATATTTATAGGTAGAGGGAGCTAGGAAGCTCCAAATGATGTGCGGTTTTCGCTCACACGATCGTGATCGAACGACGGAGAGCATGGAAGTGACTTAGATGGGTTATTGGACTATTTTGGAGGGGTGTTGGGCTGCAACTTAAAAGAGGCCTTTGCGAGAGTGCGGTTAACCGTTGGAGTACCAAATGAGCTCCAAATGACCCGAAACTCGACAGGTGGTCTACCGGTGGTGTACCAAGGCCACTTGACAAACCTCGGTCCATTCCGAGAAAGTTTAGTACCCGCTCACGGAAAAACATAAAAGGGGACGCCGGGAGACATAGGAGTGCCAGATTGCAAAACGGACAACGGGGAAAATGCTCGGAAACATGAGACGAACACGTATGCAAAAAGAAATGCGCATGATGACATGATATGAAAATGCATGACATGGACAAAATGCAAAAAGGAAGAAAAAACCCAACCATGGAGGGAATATCATATCACAATGCCGAAAATGGCAAGAGTTGGAGTTACAAATATGGAAAGTTACATCCGGGGTGTTACAACACTCCACCACTACAAGAGGATCTCGTCCCGAGATCTAGGACTGAAAGAACTCGGATATTCGGAACGGAGGTGATCCTCGCGCCCAGGTGGCTTCTCGGTCGGAATGGTGTGGCCACTTCACTTTCAGGAATTGGATTGACTTGTTGCGGGTCTTGCACTCGGTTTCTTCAAGAATAGCAACGGGGTGCTCATGATAAGAGAGATCTTCTTGGAGGTCAATTTCTTCGAAGTTGATAGTGCGCTCAGGAGTCTTGAAGCACTTGGGAAGCTGTGACACGTGAACCACATCGTGCATGTTTGCGAAGTTGGACGGAAGCTCAAGTTGATAGGCGAGATCGCCTCTTTTGCCAATGATCTTGAAAGGACCCACGTATCTAGGGGCAAGCTTCCCTTTGATACCGAAGCGACGAGTGCCTTTCATTGGAGAGACGCGGAGGTAGACATGGTCTCCGATTTCAAAAGCCACATCACGGTGCTTGTCATCATAATAGCTCTTCCGCGCGATTATGCGGCTTTGAGATTCTCACGAATGACTCTGCACATTTCTTCGCTTGATCAAGTCGTTGCCAAGAAGTTGGCGCTCACGTGTCTCGGACCAATTGAGAGGAGTACGACACTTTCTCGCCATAGAGAATTTCGAACGGGCCTTGCCCGAACTCGCTTGGAAGCTGTTGTTGTAGGAGAACTCGGCATATGGAAGACAATCTTCCCACTTCATACCGAAGGAAATGACACAAGCCCTGAGCATATCTTCAAGGATTTGATTGACTCGCTCGACTTGGCCACTTGTTTGAGGATGGAAAGCTGTGCTGAAACAAATGTTGGTGCCCATGGCCTTCTGAAAAGAATCCCAAAACTTGGAGGTAAAGATGCTGCCACGGTCTGAAGAGATCACTTGTGGAATTCCGTGCAAGGAGACAATCCTGGATGTGTATAGCTCTGCCAACTGAGCTTCTTTGATGGATTCTTTGATAGGAAGAAAATGAGCCACTTTAGTAAGCTTGTCAATGACAACGAAGATAGCATCATTTCCACGCTTTGACTTTGGAAATCCAGTCACGAAGTCCATCTCGATATGATCAAACTTCCATTCCGGAATAGCAAGAGGTTGGAGGAGACCAGCTGGTCTTTGGTGTTCTGCTTTCACTCTTCTGCAGACATCACACTCATTCACGAATTGAGCAATTTCTCGCTTCATTCGAGTCCACCAATACGACTGCTTGAGGTCATGGTACATCTTCGTACTTCCAGGATGAATGGATAGAAGCGAATTGTGTGCCTCGTTCATAATGACTTTACATAGATCACCCTTAGGAAACACAATCCGGTCCTCGAAGAAAAGAGTATCTTTGTCATCAATGTGGAAGCACTTGTACTTGGAAATGCCCTTGTCGATACCACGTTTCACCTTTTTCACCATGGTATCCAGGAGTTGAGCCTCACGAATCTGATCTTCCAAAGTAGGAGAGACTATGAGGTTGGCAAGAAAGCCTTGAGGAACAACTTGAAGATTCAGCTTGTGGAAAGCTTCACGAGATCCGGTTGGAAGGGCTTGAGGATTAAACTGCTGCGATAAGCCTTCCTGCTCAAAGCATCTGCAATCACATTGGCCTTGCCCGGAGTATATTCAATATTCGGATTGTACTCTTGAATCATTTCGACCCATCGAGTTTGCCTGAGGTTGAGGTTGGGTTGAGTGAAGATATACTTGAGGCTCTTGTGATCGGTGAAAATGTCCACTTTCCTTCCCAACAAGAGATGTCTCCATGTTATCAATGCATGGACAACTGCCGCCAACTCAAGATCGTGAGTGGGGTAGTTCTTTTCGTTGGGCTTCAACTGGCGAGAGGTATAGGCCACAACTCTCTTCTCTTGCATTAACACAGCACCGAGACCTTGAAGAGAAGCATCACAGAAAACTTCGAATGGCTTGGATTCATCAGGAGGAGTCAAGACAGGAGCTGGGTATTGAAAGCAACGTCACACTCAGGAGACCAGACATACTTCACATGCTTCTGGAGGAGGTTGGAAAGAGGATTTGCAATCTTGGAGAAATTCTCAATGAATCTTCGGCAATAGCTTGCAAGTCCAAGAAAACTGCGAAGCTGCTTGACATTCTGAGGAGGTTCCCAATTCACAACTGCAGACACCTTCTCGGGATTAACAGCGATGCCCTTGGCGGAGATGATGTGACCAAGGTAAAGCACTTCATCAAGCCAAAATTCACATTTGGAAAACTTCGCATAGAATTGATACTCTCTGAGCTTGTCGAGCACCAATCGCAAATGTTTGGCATGATCCTTCTTATTCTTGGAGAAGACCAAAATATCATCAAGATAGACCAAGACGAATTCATTGGTGTAGGGGTTGAAGATGAAGTTCATCATCCGAGAGAATGTTGGAGGAGCATTGACAAGGCCGAAAGACATGACAGTATATTCATAAGAACCAAAGCTTATTCTGAACGCTGTCTTGGGAATATCTTGTTCACGAATGCGAATTTGATGATAACCCATACGAAGGTCAAGCTTGGAGAACACTTTAGCACCTTTGAGTTGCTCGAAAAGCTCATTGATGTTGGGAAGTGGATACTTGTTCTTGATTGTCTTCTTATTCAATGGACAGTAATCGACGCAAAGTCGGTCCGTGCCATCCTTCTTCTGGACAAAAAGAACACCACAACCCCAAGGGGATGAACTCGGTCTGATCAAACCCAGACGCTCTTGTTCATCGAGCTGCTTCTTCAATTCCTTCAGCTCATTAGGTCCAAGCTTGTATGGACGCTTGCAAACGGGTTGATGCGTGCTCAAGATCGATAACGAACTCAACTGGCCGGTGAGGAGGCATTCCTGGAAGCTCTTCTGGAAAGACATCTTGGTACTCACAAACGACTGGAATCTGAGAGATAGCATCCAACTCGCCCTTCTCATTGAGAGAAAACAACCGAATGGTTTCATCACGAGCAGCATAGATGATCACATCATTAGAAGAGTGAGTCAATTGAATTTCCCTGGCAGCAAAATCAAGCTGAGCTTTGTGCTGAGAAAGCCAGTCCATCCCGAGAATAAGATCAATATCCGAGTCACCAAGGACAATTGGTTTAGCGAGAAATCTATAGTCGCCCATCTTGATAGAAACATCCGGAACCATGTAGCTTGCGTTCATGCATTTACCCGGAGAGACAACTGCTAATGGTCTAGGCAAATCTTGGAAAGACAACTCATGCTTAGATGCAAATGGTTTAGAGATGAAACTAAGCGATGCACTAGTGTCAAAAAGAACTTTTGCAGGAATATCATTAACAGGAAGATTACCCATGATCACATCGAAGAATCCTCCGCTGCGCTGCATTCATCATGTTCACCTTTGCAAACTTGGGATTATGCTTGACCCTTTGCATTGCTTGAAGATTTCACGGGAGGAGGCGGAAGGCGCCTTTGGTTGAAGCATTTGTTCGCGTAGTGACCTTCTCACGACACTTGTTGCAAGTCACCTCCGAGAGCGGACGGTGGTAAGGAGCATTTGACCTTGGAGCTTGAGAATTAGACTTGTTACGATAGCCTGGGTTGGGCGGGTGGGAAGATCCACGACCACCTGAGTTCTTCTCACGATAAGGCCGACGGAACGGAGGAGGAGGAAGGTAGAACTTCTGCTGCTTAGCTGCCACTTGAGAGGAAGAAGAAGACTGAACTGCATCCCTGATTCTCTTCTTAGAAGCCTCACATTTGAGCTGGGCAGCTTCTTGCTTCAGTTCCATGTTGTAGAATTCATCATACTTTTCTGGCTCAAAAAGCACGAGAGCTAATTGCAAATCTTCTCTGAGACCACCTCTGAATTGATAGATCATACTCTTTTCATCAGGGACGTCTTGCTTAGCAAAGCGAGCGAGTTTCTGGAACTGGATATTGTATTGATACACAGACATGTTGCCTTGCTTGAGATTACGGAACTCCTCACGCTTGCTCTCAACAACACTTTTCGGAATGTGGTGAGCTCTGAAATCTTGGCGGAACTCATCCCAGGTAATGACACGACCTCCTCTGGAATCTTTGTATTGCTGGTACCACTCAGCAGCTTGGTCCTTGAGTTGAAACGAAGCAAACTTGACAAAGTCCTCAGGTCTGACATTGCTACATTCAAAATGTTTGCAGATGTCCACAAGCCAATCGTCGGCGTCTGTGGCCTCGACACAGAAACTGAAAGACTTCGGCTGATTAGCGAGGAACTGACTGAGGGTAGCAAAGTGCAGCTGGTTGTTGCCTTGGCCTTGATTTCCTTGATTGCCTTGCCCTTGGGTACGCTCTTGCAAGAGTTGCAAAATCATCTGAGCATTGGCATTGGTGGCTGCCATGATAGCTTGCCATGCCTCCGGAGGCGGAGGTGGAGGTGGAGGGTTCGACTGATTCCCATCATCACGTTCCGGATTCAGACGCGTTGGCGGAGCCATCCTGAAGAGGGTGACATCCGTTAGCACTTGATAGACAGATAGTCAAGTTGAATCAACGGATAGAAATTGCAACATATAGTCTTCACAATAAACATTCGAACAGGGATGAACGAATGAATTCCAAAGTTAACATCACACGTCCATTAAGGTGAGAAGCCATTTGATTAAGGGTTGATGAAAAAAAAATAACAAGGTACGACTAGAACAAATAAGTGGTAAGGATTACCCAATCACAAACCAAATATCCGCAGGAAGAAATGCTAGGAGCTACTTGAATCCCACCTATAAACTCCCGAAACTTTCTGGTTATGCAATCTGGTGTTGGGGATATAGGGGACACAAAATATATCACCCAAACTAACAATACCTAGATCCAGTTGTATCCATCCGTCAACACATAACCAAGAAACCTTCGGAAATCGTGTACCTCGACCTTCGAAAAGCATCCGTTATACGAGTCATGGCAATACTCCCGAGCTCGCCCCAGTACTAGGTTATCGGGGTTATCTCACCAACAACTGTACAAAAGAGATTTCGATGTCGGCAAAACTCAGGTATTCCAGAACTGCAACGATAAAATTGTGACGACAACACCTCGGAGCTCAACTCCCCGGGACACTGCCACAACCCCTAAATGTCAGGAGGCACCAAGAACAATGTTCTCGTCACAAAACCATCGGAACGATTCCAAGATACCCGCATGATCCTAAAAAAAATTTAGTGAAATTTGAGGAGAGGAGAGTCAAAACTTCTACGTCAGGAGACCTCACCAGAGCGACGAAGGGACTGGGGAGTAAAAAGAATCCTACTCTCCGATATATATAATCCTAAGACTCAAAACATTTTTGTTCTAGACTCAACAACGCCAGCAAACAATCAAGCAGGGGGCTCCTAAGTCGGGGATGGCTCTGATTACCAACTTGTAACGCCCTCGATGCGGCTATATCTCCCACGTGTCGAAGCACGACTTAGAGGCATAACCGCATTGAAAGCAATGTCGCAAGTGAGGTAATCTTCACACAACCCATGTAATACATAAGGGAAAGAGATACATAGTTGGCTTACGCCGCCACTTCACACAATACATAAATAAACATCCATCATTCAGATTACACTCAAGGTCCGACTACGGAACCAAAATAAAAGAAGATACCCCAAATGCTACACAGATCCCCGATCGTCCCAACTGGGCTCCACTACTGATCATCGGGAAAAGACACATAGTAACGACCATGTTCCTCGTCGAACTCCCACTTGAGCTTGGTTGCGTCACCTGCACTGGCATCATCGGCACCTGCAACTGTTTTGGTAGAATCTGTGAGTCACGGGGACTCAGCAATCTCACACCCGCGAGATCAAGACTATTTAAGCTTCTAGGAAGGACAGAGTTGTGAGGTGGAGTTGCAGCAAGCGACTAGCATATATGGTGGCTACATTCGCAAAAGAGAGCGAGAAGAGAAGCAAGGCACGGTCGTGAAGCTAGTAGCGATCAAGAAGTGATCCTGAACTACTTGCATCAAACATAACTCCAACACCGTGTTCACTTCCCGGACTCCGCCGAGAAGAGACCATCACGGTTACACCCGTGGTTGATGTGTATTTTAAATTAAGGTCAACTTCGGGTTTTCTACAACCGGACATTAACAAATTCCCATCTGCCTCATAACCGCGGGCACGGCTTTGAAAGATAATACCTGCAGGGTGTCCCAACTTAGCCCATTATAAGCTCTCACGGTCAACGAAGGATATTCCTTCTACCGGGAAGACCCGATCAATCTCGGAATCCCGGACTACAAGACATTTCGACAGCAATAAAACAAGACCAGCAAGCCGCCTCAATGTGCCGACAAATCCCGATAGGAGCTGCACATATCTCGTTCTCAGGGCACACCGGATTGTCCAAGCTTCCGATAGGCCATCTCAGAGTTGCCCTGATGGCTACCGGCGGCTGACAGGTTGGACCAGCACTCGGAGGAGAACTGGCCCGGGGGTTAAAATAAAGATGACCCTCGGTCTCGCGAAAACACGGGGGAAAAAGGCTTAGGTGGCAAATTGTAAAACCAAAGTTGGTGTTGGGGAACGTAGTAATTTCAAAAATTTTCCTACGCACACGCAAGATCATGGTGATGCATAGCAACGAGAGGGGAGAGTGTTGTCTACGTACCCTCGTAGACCGAAGCGGAAGCGATCACAACGTAGAGGAAGTAGTCGTACGTTCTCCTCGCGATCCAACCGATCCCAGCGCCGTTACTCCGGCGCCTCCGAGTTCTTGACACACGCATACAACTCGGTGACGCTCCTCAGCTCGATCCAGCAAAGCTCCGGAGAGAGAGTTCCACAAGACGACGGCGTGGGACGATCTTGATGTTCTATCGACGCAGGCTTCGCCTAAGCACCGCCACGATATGACCGAGGTGGAATATGGTGGAGGGGGCACCGCACACGGCTAAGGAACGATCTCAAGGATCAACTTGTGTGTTCTAGGGTGCCCCCTGCCCCGTATATAAAGGAGCAAGGGGAGGGCCGCCGGCCCTAGGAGGGCGCCAGGGGGGGAGTCCTCCTCCTAGTGGGAGTAGGACTCCCTTTCCTAGTCCAACTAGGAAGGAGGAAGGGGAAGGAAAGAGAGGAGAGGGAGAGGGAAGGGGGGCGCCCCCTCCTTGTCCTATTCGGACTCCCCATGGGGGCGCGCCACCTCCTGGTGCGCCCTCTCTCTCCCTCTTGGCCCAATAAGGCCCATTACTTCCCGGGGGGGTTCCGGTTTTCTCCGAAACTTCCGAACCTTTCCGTGTCCGAATATAGCCGCCCAATATATCAATCTTTATGTCTCGACCATTTCGAGATTCCTCGTCATGTCCGTGATCACATCCGGGACTCGAACTCCTTGGTACATCAAAATACACAAACTCATAATATAACCGTCATCGAAACCTTAAGCGTGCGGACCCTACGGTTCGAGAACAATGTAGACATGACCGAGACACGTCTCGGTCAATAACCAATAGCGGGACCTGGATGCCCATATTGGCTCCTACATATTCTACGAAGATCTTTATCGGTCGGACCGCATAACAACATACGTTGTTCCCTTTGTCATCGGTATGTTACTTGCCCGAGATTCGATCGTCGGTATCCAATACCTAGTTCAATCTCGCATCGGCAAGTCTCTTTACTCGCTCCGTAATACATCATCTCACAGCTAACTCATTAGTTGTAATGCTTGCAAGGCTTAGTGATGTGCATTACCGAGAGGGCCCAGAGATACCTCTCCGACAATCGGAGTGACAAATCCTAATCTCGAAATACGCCAACCCAACATCGCCTTTGGAGACACCTGTAGTACTCCTTTATAATCACCCGATTACGTTGTGACGTTTGGTAGTACCAAAGTGTTCCTCCGTAAACGGAGTTGCATAATCTCATAGTTATAGGAACATGTATAAGTCATGGATAAAAGCAATAGCAACATACTAAACGATCGGGTGCTAAGCTAATGGAATGGGTCATGTCAATCAGATCATTCAACTAATGATGTGACCTTGTTAATCAAATGACAACTCCTTTGTCTATGGTTAGGAAACTTAACCATCTTTGATTAACAAGCTAGTCTAGTAGAGGCATACTAGTGACACTCTGTTTGTCTATGTATTCACACATGTATTATGTTTCCGGTTAATACAATTCTAGCATGAATAATAAACATTTATCATGAAATAAGGAAATAAATAATAACTTTATTATTGCCTCTAGGGCATATTTCCTTGAGATCCCACTTGCACTAGAGTCAATAATCTAGATTACATAGTAATGATTCTAACACCCATGGAGTCTTGGTGCTGATCATGTTTTGCTCGTGGAAGAGGCTTAGTCAACGGTCTGCTACATTCAGATCCGTATGTATCTTGCAAATCTCTATGTCTCCCACTGGACTAAGTCCGGATGGAATTGAAGCGTCTCTTGATGTGTTTGGTTCTCTTGTGAAATCTGGATTCCTTTGCTAAAGCAATTGCTCCAAAGATTGTCACAAAAGATTTTCATTGGACCCGATGCACTAGGTATGACACCTAGATCGGATATGAACTCCTTCATCCGACTCCTTCATTAGCTGCTTCCGAAGCTGCTATGTATTCCGCTTCACATGTAGATCCCGCCACGACGCTTTGTTTAGAACTGCACCAACCGACAGCTCCTCCGTTTAGTGTAAATACGTATCCGGTTTGCGATTTAGAATCGTCCGGATCGAGTGTCAAAGCTTGCATCAACGTAACTGCCACGATGAGCTCTTTGTCACCTCCATATCGAGAAACATATCCTTAGTCCTTTTCGTATTTCGGGATGTTCTTGACCGCTGTCCGATGATCCACTCTGGATTACTTTGGTACCTCCTGCTAAGCTTATAGCAAGGCACACATCAGGTCTGGTACACAGCATTGCATACATGATAGAGCCTATGGCTGAGGCATAGGAACATCTTTCATTTTCTCTCTATCTTCTGCGGTGGTCGGGCATTGAGTCTTACTCAACTTCACACCTTGTAACACGGCAAGAACCCTTTCTTTGCTTGATCCATTTTGAACTTCTTCAAAATTTTGTCAAGGTATGTGCTTTGTGAAAGTCCAATTAAGCGTCTTGATCTATCTCTATAGATTTTGATGCCCAATATGTAAGCAGCTTCACCGAGGTCCTTCATCGAAAAACTCTTATTCAAGTATCCCTTTATGCTATCCAGAATTCTATATCATTTCCGATTAGTAATATGTCATCTACATATAATATCGAAATGCTACTGAGCTCCACTCACTTTCTTGTAAATACAGGCTTCTCCAAAAGTCTCATATAAACCCAAATGCTTTGATCACACTATCAAAGCGTTTATTCCAACTCGAGATGCTTGCACCAGTCCATAAATGGATCGCTGGAGCTTGCACACTTTGTTAGCTCCTTTGGATCGATAAAACCTTCGGTTGCATCATATACAACTCTTCTTCCGAAATCCATTCAGAATGCAGTCTTTACATCCATTTGCCAAATTTCATAATCATAAAATGCGGCAATTGCTAACATGATTCGGACAGACTTAAGCATCGCTTCGGGTGAGAAGGTCTCATCGTAGTCAATCCCTTGAACTTGTCAAAACCCTTTGCGACAAGTCGAGCTTTGTAAACGATAATATTACCGTCGGCGTCGGTCTTCTTCTTGAAGATCCACTTGTTTTCTATTGCTTGCCGACCCTCGGGCAAGTCAACCAAAGTCCACACTTTGTTTTCATACATGGATCCCATCTCAGATTTCATGGCCTCAAGCCATTTTGCGGAATCTGGGCTCACCATCGCTTCTTCATAGTTCGAGGTTCATCATGATCTAGTAGCATGACTTCCGAACAGGATTACCGTACCACTCAGTGCGGATCTTACTCTGGTTGATCTACGAGGTTTCGTAGTAACTTGATCTGAAGTTTCATGATCAACATCATCAACTTCCTCACTATTTGGTGTAGATGTCGCAGAAACCGGTTTACGTGATAAACTACTTTCAAATAAGGGAGAAGGTACAGATTACCTCATCAAGTTCTACTTTCCTCCCACTCACTTCTTTCGAGAGAAACTCCTTCTCTAGAAAGGATCCATTCTTAGCAACAAATGTCTTGCCTTCGGATCTGTGATAGAAGGTGTACCCAACTGTCTCCTTTGGGTATCCTATGAAGACACATTTCTCGATTTAGGTTCGAGCTTATCAGGTTGAAGCTTTTTCACATAAGCATCGCATCCCCAAACTTTAAGAAACGACAACTTTGGTTTCTTGCTAAACCATAGTTCATAAGGTGTCGTCTCAGCGGATTTTGACGGTGTTCTATTCAGCGTGAATGCGGCCGTCTCAAGAGCATAACCCCAAAAGCGATAGCGGTAAATCTGTAAGAGACATCATAGATCGCACCATATCTAGTAAAGTGCGATTATGACGTTCGGACACACCATTGCGCTGTGGTGTTCGGGTGGCATGAGTTTGAAACTATTCCGCATTGTTTCAAATGTAGACCAAACTCGTAACTCAAATATTCGCCTCCACGATCAGATCGTAGAAACTTTATTTTCTTATTACGATGATTTTCAACTTCACTCTGAAATTCTTTGAACTTTTCAAATGTTTCAGACTTATGTTTCATTAAGTAGATATACCCATATCTGCTTAAATCATCTGTGAAGGTGAGAAAATAACGATATCCGCCACGAGCCTCAACATTCATCGGACCACATACATCTGTATGTATGATTTCCAACAAATCTGTTGCTCTCTCCATAGTACGGAGAGCGGGTTTTAGTCATCTTGCCCATGAGGCACGGTTCATAAGTGCCAAGTGATTCATAATCAAGTGACTCCAAAAGTCCATCGGTATGGAGTTTCTTCATGCGCTTTATACCGATATGACCTAAACGGCGGTGCCACAAATAAGTTGCACTATCATTATCAACTCTGCATTTTTGGTTTCAACATTATGAATATGTGTATCACTACTATCGAGATTCATTAAAATAGACCACTCTTCAAGGGTGCATGACCATAAAAGATATTATTCATATAAATAGAACAACCATTATTCTCGATTTAAATGAATAACCGTCTCGCATCAAACAAGATCCAGATATAATGTTCATGCTCAACGCTGGCACCAAATAACAATTATTTAGGTCTAAAACTAATCCGAAGGTAGATGTAGAGGTAGCGTGCCGACCGCGATTACATCGACTTTGGAACCATTTCCACACGCATCGTCACCTCGTCCTTTGCGGTGTTAAGCAATCCGTAGTCCCTGTTTGAGTTGCAAATATTAGCAATGTAACCAGTATCAAATACCAGGTGCTCTGCGAGCTCTAGTAAGGTACACATCAATAACATGTATATCAGATATACCTTTGTTCACCTTGCCATCCTTCTTATCCGCCAAATACTTGGGGCAGTTCCGCTTCGGTGACCAGTCTTCTTGCAAGAGAAGCACTCGGTTTCAGGTTTAGGTCCAGACTTGGGTTTCTTCTCTGAGCAGCAACTTGTTTGCTGTTCTTCTTGAAGTTCCTTCTTCTTCCCTTTGCCTTTCTTCTTGAAACTAGTGGTCTTATTGACCATCAACACTTGATGCTCCTTCTTGATTTCTACCTCCGCAGTCTTTAGCATTGCGAAGAGCTCGAGCATAGTCTTTACTAACCCTTGCATATTATAGTTCATCACGAAGCCTTTGTAGCTTGGTGGCAGTGATTGAAGAATTCTGTCAATGACACAAGGAAGATTAACTCCAGTTGAGTCAAGTGATTGTAATACCGGACATTACGAGTATGTGCTCACCGAGCAGACCCATTCTCTTCCATCTTGCAGCTATAGAACTTATTGGAGACTTCATATCTCTCAATCCGGGCATTCTGTTGAAATATCAACTTCAACTCTGGAACATCTCATATGCTCCATGACGTTCAAAACGTCGTTGAAGACCGGTTCTAAGCCGTAAAGCATGGCACACTGAACTATAGAGTAGTCATCAGCTTTGCTCGCCAGACGTTCTTAACGCCGTCGGTTGCATCAGAAGAGTTCTGGCACCTAGCGGTGCATCCGGGGCGTAACTCTTACGTGCAGCAATGAGGATAATCCTCGAGTTACGGACCCGATCCGTGTAATTGCTACCATCATCTTTCAACTTTGCTTTCTCAAGGAACGCATTAAAATTCAACGGAACAACAAAGACGAGCCATCTATCTATAAACAAACATAGACAAGCAAGATACTATCGGTACTAAGTTCATGATAAATTTAAGTTCAATTAATCATATTACTAAGAACTCCCACTTAGACAGACATCTCTCTAGTCATCTAAGTGATCACGTGATCCAAATCAACTAAACCATAACCGATCATCACGTGAGATGGAGTAGTTTTCAATGGTGAACATCTTATGTTGATCATATCTACTATATGATTCACGCCGACCTTTCGGTCTCCGTGTTCCGAGGCCATATCTGCATATGCTAGGCTCGTCAAGTATAACCTGAGTATTCTGCGTGTGCAAAACTGGCTTGCACCCGTTGTAGATGGACGAGAGCTTATCACACCCGATCATCACGTGGTGTCTCGCACGATTTAACTTTGGCAACGGTGCATACTCGGGAGAACACTACTTGATAATTTTAGTGAGAGATCATCTTAAAATGCTACCGTCAATCAAAGCAAAATAAGATGCATAAAGGATAAACATCACATGCAATCAATATAAGTGATATGATATGGCCATCATCATCTTGTGCTTGTGATCTCCATCTCGAAGCACCGTCGTGATCACCATCGTCACCGGCGCCGACACCTTGATCTCCATCGTAGCATCGTTGTCGTTTCGCCATCTATTGCTTCTCGACTATCGCTACCGCTTAGTGATAAAGTAAAGCAATTACAGAGCGCTTGCATTTCATACAATAAGCGACAACCATATGGCTCCAGCCATTGCCGATAACCGGTTACAAAACATGATCATCTCATACAATAAAATATAGCATCACGTCTTGACCATATCACATCACAACATGCCCTGCAAAAACAAGTTAGACGTCCTCTACTTTGTTGTTGCAAATTTTACGTGGCTGCTACGGGCTTAAGCAAGAACCAATCTCACCTACGCATCAAGACCACAACGATACTTCGTCAAATAGACTCCGTTTTAACCTTCTCAAGGACGGGCGTAGCCACACTCAGTTCAACTAAAGTGAGAGAGACAGACACCCGCCAGCCACCTTTAAGCACGAGTGCTCGAGCGGTGAAACCAGTCTCGCGTAAGCGTCACGCGTAATGTCGGTCCGGCCGCTTCATCTCACAATACCGCTGAACCAAAGTATGACATGCTGGTAGGCAGTATGACTTGTATCGCCCACAACTCACTTGTGTTCTACTCGTGCAAAACATCAAACCATAAAACCTAGGCTCGGATGCCTTTGTTGGGGAACGAGTAATTTCAAAAATTTCCTACGCACACGCAAGATCATGGTGATGCATAGCAACGAGAGGGAGAGTGTTGTCACGTACCCTCGTGAGACCAAGCGGAAGCGATCACAACGTAGAGGAAGTAGTCGTATGTTCTCCTCGCGATCCAACCGATCCCAGCGCCGTTACTCCGGCGCCCGAAGTTCTTGACACACGTACAGCTCGGTGACGCTCCTCAGCTCCGATCCAGCAAAGCTCCGGGGAGAGAGTTCCGTCAAGACGACGGCGTGGTGACGATCTTGATGTTCTACCGATGCAGGCTTCGCCTAAGCACCGCCACGATATGACCGAGGTGGAATATGGTGGAGGGGCACCGACACAGCTAAGGAACGATCTCAAGGATCAACTTGTGTGTTCTAGGGTGCCCCCTGCCCCATATATAAAGGAGCAAGGGGAGGGCCGGCCGGCCCTAGGAGGCGCGCCAAGGGGGGGAGTCCTCCTCCTAGTGGGAGTAGGACTCCCTTTCCTAGTCCAACTAGGAAGGAGGAAGGGGAAGGAAAGAGAGGAGAGGGAGAGGAAGGGGGGCGCGCCTCCTTGTCCTATTCGGACTCCCCATGGGGGGGCGCGCCACCTCCCGGTGCGCCCTCTCTCTCCCTCTTGGCCCAATAAGGCCCATTACTTCCCGGGGTTCCGTAACCCCTCCGGCACTCCGTTTTCTCCGAAACTTCCGGAACCTTTCCGTGTCCGAATATAGCCGCCCAATATATCAATCTTTATGTCTCGACCATCTCAATATTCCTCGTCATGTCCGTGATCACATCCGGACTCGAACTCCTTGGTACATCAAAATACACAAACTCATAATATAACCGTCATCGAGACCTTAAGCGTGCGGACCCTACGGTTCGAGAACAATGTAGACATGACCGAGACACGTCTCCGGTCAATAACCAATAGCGGGACCTGGATGCCCATATTGGCTCCTACATATTCTATGAAGATCTTTATCGATCAGACCGCATAACAACATACGTTGTTCCTTTGTCATCGGTATGTTACTTGCCCGAGATTCGATCGTCGGTATCCAATACCTAGTTCAATCTCGTTCATGGCAAGTCTCTTTACTCGTTCCGTAATACATCATCTCACAGCTAACTCATTAGTTGTAATGCTTGCAAGGCTTAGTGATGTGCATTACCGAGAGGGCCCAGAGATACCTCTCCGACAATCGGAGTGACAAATCCTAATCTCGAAATCGCCAACCCAACATCTGCCTTTGGAGACACTGTAGTACTCCTTTATAATCACCCGATTACGTTGTGACGTTTGGTAGTACCAAAGTGTTCCTCCGTAAACGGAGTTGCATAATCTCATAGTTATAGGAACATGTATAAGTCATGGATAAAAGCAATAGCAACATACTAAGCGATCGGGTGCTAAGCTAATGGAATGGGTCATGTCAATCAGATCATTCAACTAATGATGTCACCTTGTTAATCAAATGACAACTCCTTTGTCTATGGTTAGGAAACTTAACCATCTTTGATTAACAAGCTAGTCTAGTAGAGGCATACTAGTGACACTCTGTTTGTCTATGTATTCACACATGTATTATGTTTCCGTTAATACAATTCTAGCATGAATAATAAACATTTATCATGAAATAAGGAAATAAATAATAACTTTATTATTGCCTCTAGGGCATATTTCCTTCATTGGGCCTTCGTTGGAGGAGTCTTATTCAAAGCGAACTGTCAAGGGGTCCCATAAATCACCCAACCGTAAGGAACGCGAAATCAAGGAACATAACACCGGTATGACGGAAACTAGGGTGGCAAGAGTGGAACAAAACACCAGGCATAAGGCCGAGCCTTCCACCCTTTACCAAGTATATAGATGCATTAATTATAGCAGATATATTGTGATATCCCCAACAAGTAAACATGTTCCAACAAGGAACAACATCTCCATGTTCCAACAAGGAACAAACTTCAACTTCACCTGCAACTAGCAACGCTATAAGAGGGGCTGAGCAAAGCGGTAACATAGCCAATCAACGGTTTGCTAGGAAAGGATGGTTAGGGGCTTGACATGGCAATATGGGAGGCATGATAAGCAAGTGATAGGCATCGTAGCATAGGCATAGCAAAAGAGCGAGCATCTAGCAAGCAAAGATAGAAGTGATTTCGAGGGTATGGTCATCTTGCCTGCAAAGTTCTCAGAGTTGTCGAAAGCTTGATCCTCGAAAGCGTTCTCAACAGGTTCCTCGTTCATGTACTCATCTCCCGGCTCTACCCAAGCAAGAACACAAACAAAGGAACCACAATAAATCACGGTGCAATGCACAAGCAACATGATGCAATATATGGCATGATATGCGAGATGTGATATGCAATGCATATGCGTGCTCCGGAAGGAAAATGATGAACCAGGCATCAACTTGGCAAACCAAGTATGCCGCTGGAAAGATGAGATGATTTTGGTTGAAATCGATATAAAGATCACCGGAATCGGATGCACGGTTTGCAAATGACAAGCAGAACAAGAATGGCACAAATCTGCCATTAACAGCATGATGCCACATAGCAAGCAACAAGAAATTAAGCTACTGCACCCAAACGTACCAACAAAGCATATGGCAGTGATCTACTCAAGATGCTTGACAAAAGATGAACACTGAGCTACGGCTAATTCACACCATAACAGGTCCAAACAAGCATGGCAAAAGTGCAAAATATATCAGCTTCACAGACTTAGAGAAATCACTGAACATGGCAAAATCAGCATCAGGAAGCAATGTTCAGAGCAAGCAAACTACATTCTACAGGAACTTATAATAGCAAAACAAGGCATGGCATAAATCTACTCAAAGCATAGAACAAAAGTCCCTTACTGACCATAAGCCAAAAAGGATCAGAAAATATAATATCACCCATGTCAATATAGCAAGTTTCGTTAACAGATTCAGCAATAGGGCAGGGCAAAAACAGATAACAAGTACGCATGTTTAAGAGCTCGAGGCACTCACTACAGAGCATTACATGATAAAATAAGCATACATCCATCAAGAAGACATGGCATAGAATCTATACATGGAAAGAACAACATCATAGCATACACGGATCAACTACAACAACCTTGGCAAAATTGAATGACATGTAAACAATCTGCCGGAAACATTTTATAGCAAAAGTAGAGCTCGATTGACTCAAGCTATGGCACTCCATAATTGCAAACAAAAGCATGGATGGATAGAGCATAACCATATGTTAAAAACATCCTTACTGAAGTATCTCAAAATATGCATGGATTTCTCGGTAGCATCAAGTTAACATGGCATAAAAATATCAGCAAAACAGGGGCTGAAATCAGCAACATCATGAAGCCTAGTTTTCATGCTTGTGCTAGTCACCAAAGAGATCACAAAAATACATGGCATACACCCCTGGAAAGATGGCATGGCATATTACAAAACACATGTAGGACTCAAGTTCATAGGATGCACACATCAATCATGGCAAAAATGACAAAAGTGCATGTTCTGTTAAGAAACAGAAACTAACATCACATAGCCCTCTTCCAACCGCATTTATGGCACAAAGATGAGCTCAAAAGTAAATGATGCAATGAGATGAAATGATCTACTCTTCGAGGCGAACATTTTGACATATTACACGCACGAAACAGAGCAATATGCAGAGAGTTAAGGCATGACGAAAATGCAACAAATTAATCAATGGAAAAGACTTCGGGGGGAGAAAAGAAGTCAACCGCCTTCGTCGGTGGATCTCAGATCCGATCGGGGCGAGGTGGCCAGCGGCGTTCGGGGCCGGAGAGGGAGCTCGCCGGAAGGAGGAAGAGGCCGGAGCCGACGCTGGCCGGGCGGTGGTGGCAGGCGGGCGGGGCGGTCGCCGGTGTGGCGGCCGAGGGCGGGCCGGGCCGGGCCGGGCGGAGGGCGGCGACGGAGGCGGGGCGGCGAGGTCCGTGGATGGCGGCGGCGCTGGCTGGGCGGCGGGGGCCGGGACGGGCGGGAGAGGCGCGGGGCGGCGACTGGGCAGGGGCCTCTGACGGGCCAAGCGGGCCGGGCGGCGGCGCTGGTGGCCGGCGCCACGTGGCGCGGCCCTGATTGGCCGGGCTTGTGGCGGTTTTCGTCCGGCCGCGGACGGACGTGTTCGGCTGTGGAGGAGGAGCGGGCTAGGGTTTTGGGATCCGAATTTGGAGGTGGAGATGCATATTTATAGGTAGAGGGAGCTAGGAAGCTCCAAATGAGGTGCGGTTTTCGCCCACACGATCGTGATCGAACTACGGAGAGCATGGAAGTGACTTAGATGGGTTATTGGACTATTTTGAAGGGGTGTTGGGCTGCAACTTAAAAGAGGCCTTTGCGAGAGTGTGGTTAACCGTTGGAGTACCAAACGAGCTCCAAATGACCCGAAACTTGACAGGTGGTCTACCGGTGGTGTACCAAGGCCACTTTACAAACCTCGGTCCATCCCGAGAAAGTTTAGTACCCGCTCACGAAAAAACGTAAAAGGGGACGCCGGGAGACATAGGAGTGCCGGATTGCAAAACGGACAACGGGGAAAATGCTCGGAAACATGAGACGAACACGTATGCAAAAAGAAATGCGCATGATGACATGATATGAAAATGCATGACATGGAAAAATGCAAAAAGGAAGAAAAACCCAACCACGGAGGGAATATCATATCACAATGCCGAAAATGGCAAGAGTTGGAGTTACAAATATGGAAAGTTACATCCGGGGTGTTACACTGGTGCAGATGGGGAAAGCTCCAGGGGTGTGAGTTGTGGTCGTACGGGATCTGCACCTGCCTATATGATGAGCTATATGACAACCCAGGTCAGGAAGGACACCTTGGTCACTCGGCAAATCCACAGCGGCCGGTTCTGAAGAAAAAAACATAAATGTTCCATATGTTTTATGTCAGGCATCAATTGTTTGCCAATGTCAGGCATTGAAGCATCACAGTCTCTTGTAAATACAAGAAGACACAACACAAACTATAATGTTCACATGATCAGAGAAGAGACAAAAGTTTTGATCATACTTGACTAGGATAAGGATATCTGCTCCTCCGTCCCACAACACAATATAAGATGTTTTGCAAGCTAAAACCAGCTTGATGCGTGCACCTGCGTTGCGTTGCGTGAGGACAGGAAATAAAATTGCAAATCGAAGATGGGCGAGAGAGGAAGGGAGGGAGGGAGGGACGGAACCTTGGTTGGACGGAGACCGGGCGTGGTAGGAGCAGCGTCCCGAGCAAGGCAGGGAGCCGTCTGGTGACGCGGCCAGGCATCCCTTGGCGGAGGAGGCTCCCCTGCGCGTAGTGGCGGAGCTACAGCAAGGCTGAGTGGGCCGTGGCCCGCCCAGCCAATGAATTTTTTCTATTGTGTACCTACTTTTGGGCCACGAAAACCCAAGCCCATTACTTTTTTCTTCAGCTGGCCCGCCCAATTATTTGGGCCAAGCTCCGCCACTGCCTGCGCGTGTGCGCCTCCGGCGAGGCACAGGCCGGCGTGGTGGATCTGGGATCTGGCCGCCGCCTGTGCTGTTGGGCGAGGCCAGGGTGGTACCAGGGGTAGGGAGAGGAGGAGAGGGTGGGGCGTCGGTCGTGTGGGGGAGGCCGGCGGCGAGGCGTGAGGCCGGCGGCGAGGTGGGTGGCGGCCGGCGGCGAGGGAAGGGGTGGAGAGGAGAGGAATATGAATGAATCGGGTTTGGGTTGGGTAGGGTAGGGTTTCTCTCTCTCTTTCTCCTTTTCTTTCTTCGTTTGGGTTTTTTTTTGACCTGTCTTTGTTCGGGTTTTGAAAGGAGGCGAGATCGCAAACGGGCTTGGCCTCAAAACGAGTTGGCGTACTTGAGGTGGCGCTGCTGGCGCTCACCTACGTGCAGGGCGCCGGGTTCGGCATGTCGTGGCACAGCTGGCTGTTTGGTCTCGGTTCCTAGTACAAACATGACCCGTGATTGTTGTGACAGTTTTAAATTCAATTGATTCTTGTTCTCTTCCCAGACGAACTTGAAATGATTCTGTACTTACGCTGAACCTAAAGAAGTTGTAACGATACGTCATGTGAGGTATCATATGACTATCGAATAGCAATGGACTGCTTGCGAACTATATAATATAAGTATTTTCTTTTTTATGGGATATAATATAAGTAATTGCAAAGAAATAAAAGGAACTCTGAGCAAATGAATCGTCAACAATCATGTCGCCGATCTTTGTTACGATCACTTTAGAGTTTTCATTTTCATTTTCCCCGCTAAGGTAGAGATGGTGTCTTGTACAACTTTGCTCTTTGCGGTGCAATTCTTAATATGTGTGTGTTAGTATTGGTTGTATGCATGGCTGGACTAACCCAATAACAATAGACTCCATGCGTGACGAGACTTCAATCATGACACAACTAGCCCATGCATGCATATAGCTGCCGGCTAGTGAAGGCCCACGGACGGAGCTCCCTTAGATATGCCCACGTTCAGGTCATGCAGAAGGCATGCCTAGAATTGGCCCAAAAGCTGCCCAGATTTAGGTAGAAAATGGCAAAACTTGTGTTTTTCAGAATTTGCTATTTCTCCCCATCTCAAAGCGGATTTACGCCGTTTTACGCGTAGTTCGTCAAACTGAGGCCAAACTTAGGTTCTCGCCTCATAGGTTTTCCACACTCGCATGTTTTCGTTTCTCGTTTTCTTTTCTTATCTTTAGACGCATGCGGTGTTCGTTATAATCGTCTCTTTCCATCAAGGCCGAGCTATACCATAGAAACATGAACCAGGGCTATCTCGACGACGCGTTGCCGCTGTCCGTCGGACGATACATGCAGCGCCGTGAGGCAAGTGCGTCTGCGGCTGCTGCGTTAGATTTGCTGTCGCTGGCGTCGAGCGCCGGAGATTGGCTGGAGCTGGACACAAGGATGCACGTCAAGTGCAGGTTAAGGAGCGAGTAATGGCCGGCCGTCGTCAAGTTTGGCTCGCTCATCCTCACCGCCGTCAAGTTTGGCTCGCTCATCCTCTCCATGCTGGTGATCGACCGCTACGGCCGTAAGGTGCTCGTCATGGTGGGCGCGGTGATCATGGTCATGTGCCAGGTCGCGAACGCGTGCAGGGTGCCGGGTTCGGCATGTCGTGGGCGTCGCTCATCTGGATCATCCCCGGCGAGATCTTCCCGATGAAGATCCGGTCGGCGGGGTAGTCGGTGAGCGTGTCGACCACGCTGGGGCTCACCTTCCTGCAGACGCAGACCTTCCTCACCCTGCTGTGCCGGCTGGCACGCCACGCTCTCCTACTACGCAGCCTGGGTGGTGGCCCTCACGGCCTTGGTCTTGGTCTTCCTGCCGGAGACCAAGGGCGCCCCTCGAGTCCATGGGCTCCGCCTGGGAGCGCCACGGTATTGGAAGAGGTTCGTCGGCGACGGCCACGGCCGGCACAAACCAGCTTCATCTCCGTCTGCATCAACATGAGCTATGTGTTCGTTTGTCCGTTCAACGACAACCTTGGTGTGCCGTGCACGATGCTCGGTTAAAGTTTTATTTAGAAGCGTGGCATTCTTCTTCTTCTTGCTTGGACTTGGAGTATCTTGTATTGACTCGCGGATGAATTTGCGATGTTGTTATCATGGATGCTAAATGTCTTTCCTTTTCTTTTGACAACTTGGAAAATGGGTATGTTATTAATCGTCGATGTATATATGTATCATGTTCTTGTGCAATGGAATCTTTCTAATGAAACGTGCTGATCACCGGAATATCTTCAACATGAGTATTTGTTGGTCAATCAATCATAGTTGACTCAGACCCAAAAACATGAGTTCATATATTGTTGGGGAACGTTGCAGAAAATAAAAATTTCTACGCTTCACCAAGATCAAAAGCTCTACAGCAGCACGACGGCGTGGTGGTGGAAGTAGCGGCGATCTCGGCAGGGCTTTGCAAAGCTCTCACGAGAGGGAGAGGTGTTATGGAGGGAGAGGGTGGCGCCGGGGAGCAGGGGTGCGAGCCCTCCTCCCCCTCTTTATATAGGGGCCCTGGGGCGCTGGCCCCTAGAGATCCCATCTCAAGGGGGGGCTAAGGGGTGGCTTGCCCCCAACTCAAGTGGGCGCCCCCACCTGTGAGGATCTTGAGAAGAAGTGTCTAGAGGGGGGTGATTAGTCACTAAGTACCAATGTTGCAGTTTTAACTTTTTAGGTTTAAGTGGAGTTTAGGCACAAGTTTAACATTCACGATACATAACAAGCAAGCATGCAAAGAGTATGTGAGCAGCGGAAAGTAAAGCATGCAACTTGCAAGAATGTAAAGGGAAGGGTTTGGAGAATTCAAACGAAATTGGAGACACGGATGTTTTTGTCGTGGTTCCGATAGGTGGTGCTATCGTACATCCACGTTGATGGAGACTTCAACCCACGAAGGGTAACAGTTTGCTTGAGTCCATGGAGGGCTCCACCCACGAAGGGTCCACGAAGAAGCAACCTTGTCTATCCCACCATGGCCGCCGCCCACGAAGGACTTGCCTCACTAGCGGTAGATCTTCACGAAGTAGGCGATCTCCTTGCCCTTACAAACTCCTTGGTTCAACTCCACAATCTTGTCGGAGGCTCCCAAGTGACACCTAGCCAATCTAGGAGACACCACTCTCCAAGAAGTAACAAATGGTGTGTTGATGATGAACTCCTTGCTCTTGTGCTTCAAATGATAGTCTCCCCAACACTCAACTCTCTCTCATAGGATTTGGATCTGGTGGAAAGAAGATTTGAGTGGAAAGCAACTTGGGAAGGCTAGAGATCAAGATTCTTGTGGTTGAAATGGAATATCTTGGCCTCAACACATGAGTAGGTAGTTCTCTCTCAGAAATAGGATGATGGAAGTGTAGGCTTGTTCTGATGGCTCTCTCCACGAATGAAGAGGAGGTGGAGGGGTATATATAGCCTCCACACAAAATCTAACCGTTACACACAATTTACCAAACTCGGTGGGACCGAATCATCAAACTCGGTCGGACCGATTTAGCAAACCTAGTGACCGTTAGGGTTTTCGGTGGGACCGATATGCAACTCGGTAGGACTAATATGGTTAGGGTTAGGGCATAACGTAATCTCGGTGAGACCGATTACACAAATTCGGTGGGACCGATTTTGGTAATTAGCTAACCAGAGAGTTGGTCAGGCAAACTTGATGGGACCGATCACTCAAACTCGGTGAGACCGAATTTGGTAATAAGTTAACCAGAGAGTTTGCATTGTAGTCTCGGTAGTACCGATTACACGAACTCGGTGAGACCGATTTTGGTAATGGACATACAGAGAGAGATTTCAATCCCATCTCGGTGAGACCGAGATCCCTATCGGTGAAACCGATTTGCCTAGGGTTTGTGGCAGTGGCTATGACATCTGAACTCGGTGGCGCCGAATAGAAAGAATCGGTGGGGCCGAGTTTGACTTTAGGTTTAGGTCATATGTGGATGTGAGAAAGTAGTGGAGGGTTTTGGAGCATATCACTAAGCGCATGAAGCAAGAGGCTCATTAAGCAACACCTCATCCCTTCTTGATAGTATTGGCTTTTCCTATAGACTCAATGTGATCTTGGATCACTAAAATGTAAAATGTAGAGTCTTGAGCTTGAAGCTTGAGCCAATCCTTTGTCCTTAGCATCTTGAAGGGGTTCCCACATCCTTTAGTCCATGCCACTCCATTGTTGAACTTATCTGAAACATACTAGATAAAAGTGTTAGTCCAACAAGAGATATGTTGACATTAATTACCAAAACCACCTAGGGAGCACTTGTGCTTTCAATCTTCCCCTTTTTGGTAATTGACGGCAACATACATCAAAGCTTTAGACAAAGATATAAAGAATAGCAAGTAAAGCTTCGGAAAGACATGTA
Source organism: Aegilops longissima (assembly GCA_021605205.1). Taxonomy (NCBI): domain Eukaryota; kingdom Viridiplantae; phylum Streptophyta; class Magnoliopsida; order Poales; family Poaceae; genus Aegilops; species Aegilops longissima. Next base: position 668,177,452 of record CM038679.1, on the reverse strand, counting down.
ACAAGCATAGGCTTCCCCTATATGTATGCAATCATGTGAATATGGAATATAGAAGCATGTGAGAGCATAACCATGATAGAGTAGGCAATGTGTTACATGTATCTTGGCCATATGCATTAGAGCAAAGAATATTCAAGAAAATACCTTCATGCTCATGAGTCCTTCTTGCAAACAGTATGTACATCAGCAAGAATTCCTCATACACATGAGTGTGATGCATATACTTACCTTGTAGTCTTGAGTTGGCTTAGGGTGGAATGAACCTGCACAAACAAGGTTAGATAACACAGGTGCATCTACCGCCGAGCAAACAGAAGAAACCACAAGAATACCAAGACTGGGATGACATGTAGAGAGTGAGTACTAGGTACCACATTGGATTAGACATGTCCCCAAGAGTAAAGATATGCAATGAATTTAAATGATTCCTTTCCCTTAGATGTCTTGCTCCCCCTGAATCTAGCATGGGATACTGGGAGAAGATAGGGAACAGAAAATCAGAGCTGAAAGATATAAATGAATAGAGCTTAATGCAAATAAGCACACATGAACATGTCTTTCCCCCAAAAAGACATGTGGCATCTCTCCTCTTGAACATCAAGCATCTGGGATCCTTGAGAAAATACTTTCTACTTGAGTATTCTCTCCCCCTGGAGATCTCTTTCTCCCCCTTAATACTCTCTCCCTTTTGGAAGTGATAAGCTTTGATGTGATCTCTCTCTCCCCCTTTGACATTAATTTCCAAGAAGGGTCTTCTGGAATTTGTTGTGAATGGGTTTGGTCCTTGAGTCACAACACAAAGCACTGGATAAACTTGTGATGCTTGTAGAGGACAAGATTCATTGAGTGGAGCTGGATTTAGAAGAAACACAGAATAAGTGGCAAACTGTTTTTCCTGTTGGGAAATCGGTGGCACCGAGTGGTATGCTTTGGATGTACTGAAAGGATTCGGTTGGACCGAAAACAACAAATCGGTGAAACCGAGTTCATCGCAGAGAAAACACTTGTCACCTCAGCTCACTAAACTAGTAAGATCTCACAAAGATTTGCAAGGAATTTACTGAATGATATGCAACGAATTGGATGCAAGAAATGCAGAGCAACAGAAAAGAAAAGAAAGAAATATAGATGAAGTTTTTTTTGAAAGGGGAAACAAATATGCATGAGACAAATGCAAAAACACAGAAAAGAACACGAGAGAACTTATCTAGAGATGGTCGGCGATAAAGTCACCTATGTTAGAGTATATTGACTTAGGAGTCAAGTGAGATCACTTGGTCATAGGTCACACTCATCGTTTAAGCTCAAAATGGGGTTACCATTTTTTGTTTAAGCATCTTGATGTATTCACATCTTGTTGAGTTGCTTTAGCTCATGACTCAGAGTAAAGCTTCTCTAAGATGGAATAGCATACATTGGTTGGTGGTGTTGACCATGTAGTTGAACTTGTGTGGGTTGCTCAAGGTTGATGTAGCTCATCAAGAGTTGGGAGCACCGCTTGGAATTTGAGTCCATCTACCTACATGGGTTAGTTCTTGCAAGGAGTAGCACTTGTATATCCAAAAATGATAATCATGAAGCTTAACATAGAGTTCGTCAAAGGATATGTTTGAATGATTTCGTACTTCCTTGTCTTCAACCACCATTGTGTAGATACTTGGTGATGTAGAGATTGCTCAAGATGTGAGTGGATTACAATCTCATGGAATTTGATTCAACCAAGTACCTACATGGGTTAGATAACATGCAAGATGAAAATATATCCAAGATATAATATTTTCATCATAAGGGAGATATCATGGATTAGTCATAAGCTCATGTCTTGCATGTATCCAACAGAGTTTCTACTCCAAGTTTGAAGCATCAATGATGTTCAATTCTCCTCTCAACCTGCAAAACACTTTCTCATAAAGAGGTTTAGTAAATATATCCGCTAATTGCTTTTCGGTGCGAACATGCTTAAGATTAATGTCACCCTTAGCAACATGATCTTGAATGAAATGATGTCGAACTTCAATATGCTTAGTTCGAGAATGTTGTACGGGATTATGACCAATTTTGATAGCACTTTCATTGTCACAAAGCAATGGAACATGTTTCACATATATCCCATAATCTTTAAGAGTTTGGGTCATCCAAAGTAATTGAGCACAACATGAACCAGCGGCAATGTACTCCACTTCGGCTGCAGATAAGGATACCGAGTTTTGTTTCTTGGAGGACCAAGACACAAGAGATCTACCACAAAATTAACAAGTACCCGAAGTGGACTTTCTATCAACCTTTTCTTCGGCATAGTCCGAGTCGGAGTAGCCAACAAGATCGAAAGAGGCCCTCTTAGGATACCAAATGCCAAAATTTGTTGTATGAATTAAGTTTCTCACTATCCTTTTTACGGCCTTAAGATGACATTCTTTAGGAGCAGCTTGATATCTTGCACACATGCACACACTTAGCATAATATCGGGACGTGAAGCACATAGGTATAACAATGATCCAATCATAGAGCGATAAACCTTTTGATCAACCGGTTTACCATCTTTGGTCAAATCAAGATGTCCACTAGTAGGCATGGGTGTAGACATACCTTTGCACTCTTGCATATTGAACTTCTTGAATAAATCCTTAGTGTACTTCGTTTGAGATACAAAAGTACCTTCCTTAGTTTTCTTGATTTGCAACCCAAGAAAGAATTTGAGTTCACTCATCATTGACATCTCAAACTTCTCCGACATTAGTTTTCCAAACTGCTCACTAAAGTGAGGGTTAGTTGATCCAAATATGATATCATCAACATAAATTTGGCATACAAATAATTCTCCATTAACCCTTTTAGTAAAAAGTGTGGAATCAATTTTCCCAATTTCAAAGCCTTTTTCAAGAAGAAACTTGATCAAGCATTTATACCATGCTATAGGAGCTTGTTTAAGACCATAAAGGGCTTTGTGAAGCTTGTAAACATGATTTGGTTTCTTAGGATTGACAAAGCCGGGAGGTTGTTTAACATAAACTTCCTCCTGTATTTCACCATTTAGAAAAACACTTTTAATGTCCATTTGGTACAAGGTGATATTATGGTGATTAGCATAGGCAAGTAAGATGCGAATGGATTCAAGTCTAGCAACGGGAGCATAAGTCTCACCATAGTCCATACCTTCGACTTGTGTGTAGCCTTGGGCGATTTAGACGTGCTTTGTTGAGAACTACTTGTCCATCTTCATCTTGCTTGTTGTGAAACACCCATTTGGTACCAATGATGTTGTGGTTGTTGTCGGGCTTCTCAACCAATGTCCAAACTTGGTTTCTCTCAAAGTTGTGTAGCTCTTCATGCATAGCATTTATCCAATCCGGATCTTCCAATGCTTCTTCGACCTTCATAGGTTCAATGCTAGAGATGAAAGAATAGTTTTCACAAAAGTTAGCTAAACGAGTTTTAGAGCGAGTGATTCTCCCAGTTTGAATATCATTGTAGATTTGCTCGATGGGATGGTCTTTAGAAATTCTTTCTCGAACTCGTGAAAGCTTTTGCTTGGGTCTCGGTTGAACATCTTCTTCATCTTGCTCTTCTTCTTCTTCTTGATCTTCTTCATTGTTGGCGTTGTCGTTTTCTTGTCGTGGTGGAGAAGGAGGTTGTTGACGTTCGTGATGTTCTTCCTCGTTTTCTTCATCTTGGTGTGTTCCACTTGTGGATGCTTCCGTATCAACTCTTGGTTCACCTTGTCGTGATGTAGAAGCTTCCACTTGGACAGACGAGGTACTCTCCTTCACCTCCGTTGGACAGACCTTGCCAATAGACAAGTCTTGGATTGCTTCCGAAGGGTCTTTGTCTCCTACATCAATTGGCAATTGCTCTACTTGCAAGCCGTTAGATTCATCAAACTTCACATCTACCGTCTCTTCAACCTTTCGGGTGAAATTGTTGTAGACACGGTAAGTGTGAGAGTTTGAGCCATAACCTAGTAGGAAACCTTCATGAGACTTAGGAGCAAACTTTGAACGACGATGCTTATCAAGAATGTAGCACTTTGAGCCGAATACTCGAAAGTATCCAACTTGGGGTTTGTTACCGGTGAGGAGCTCATATGCCGTCTTGCCGAGTAGCTTGTGAAGATACAAGCGATTTGTTGCATGACAAGCTGTCTCAACCGCTTCTGCCCAAAAGTGCTTCGTAGTCTTGTACTCATCAAGCATCGTTCTCGCCATTTCGATGAGCGTCCGGTTCTTCCTCTCAACAACTCCATTTTGTTGAGGTGTGTACGTAGACGAGAACTCGTGTGAAATCCCTTCTTCGTCAAGAAAGGCGTCCACATTTGCATTCTTGAACTCCGTTCCGTTGTCGCTGCGAACCTTCTTGATCTTCACTTCAAACTGATTTTGGGCCTTCCTAGCAAAGTTTTTGAAGATCTTTTGGACCTGCGATTTATCATCGAGAAAGAACACCCACGTAAATCTTGAAAAATCATCAACTATAACTAGACCAAAAGAATTTCCACCGAGGCTTTTGTAAGCGTTGGAACCAAAAAGATCCATATGAAGTACCTCAAGTGGCCTCCTTGTGGTCATGATATTCTTCACGGGATGCCTTCCTCCAACCTGTTTACTCGCTGCGACAAGCACCGCAAAGTCTATCCTTATCAAATATGACATCGTTAACTCCAAGGATATGATTTCCTTTAATAAGCTTGTCAAGATTTCTCATGCCAACGTGACCTAGTCGTCTATGCCATAACCAACCTTTTGAGGATTTAGTAATTAAGAAAGTTTTAGGTTGTGCCTTTTTAGAGAAATCAACAATGTAAAGATCACCTCTACGTATACCGGTAAAGAACATTTTATGATTGTATCGACGAAACACTTGACAATCTACTTCAGTAAATAGGACATTGAAACCGAAATCAGCAAGTCTAGATACTGAAGGTAAGTTGTAGCCAAGAGATTCAACGAGCATGACATTCTGAATGGAGCTATCATGTGATATGGCCACCTTACCAAGGCCAACCACCTTACCCTTTGAGTTGTCACCGGAAGTGACATACTTTCGAGGACTATCATTTTCAGCAAGCTCACGAAACATGTCTTTATCTCCGGTCATGTGATCGGTACATCCTTATCAAGAACCCATTCCTTTCCTCCCGACACATATCCCCAAACATTTGCAATAAGACCAAAATGTCTCATTGCATCATCAAGATCGAAGTCACTATCATCATCCTCATCATAGTATCCATGTTCAACATCGTCATGTGGTGGATCAAGTCCTAGAGAGGGTAATTCGTTAGAGTGAGTTTGACAATGATCTTGCTTATGAATTCTTATAGCTTCGGAAATAATATCACCAATAATTCCAACATCTCCTTTGGCACGCACAAGGTCGGTAAGTTCAAATAGACGATCACCAAACATAGGATCACTAGTCACTAGTAGAAAAAGGGCCTATAGTCCCGGTTGGTGAGGGCCTTTAGTCCCGGTTCATGAACCGGGACTAAAGGGTCGGTACTAATGACCTGACCCTTTAGTCCCGGTTCAATCCAGAACCGGGACAGATGGGCCTCCACGTGGCCTGTCCGCTGAGCCCAGGCAGGAGGGCCTTTGGTCCCGGTTGGTGGCACCAACCGGGACCAATAGGCATCCACGCGTCAGCATTTCTATGGCTGTGGTTTTTGTTTTTTTAAAGGGGGGGTTGGGGGGTTTTGGGGGGTTAATTTAGGTGTTTCATATATTGTGCTATAGCTAGCTAATTAATAGAGAAAAGTGTCCTCTCTTTTGTCCGTGCTTGGTCGACGCTACGTACTATACATACGTATAGAGAGGACTAGCTAGACACGCTAGCTAGCTAGTAATTAAGCAAACAGAAGATCGTCATGAACATATATGCATACAGAGAGAAGTGATATCGACCACCTCTCCTTCTCCGAGAGATTGGTCGAACAACAAGTTCTCGATATCTATCCGACACTACGGCTACATATATACAATAATTGTCTTTACAAATATATAATCTCCTAACATACGGACGCGTGGTCCACATAGTATTCTTCGTCTTCAGCGATCACGTGGTCAAGAAAGAATGCCGCCAATTCCTCTTGAATTGCTCGCATGCGATCTGGTGCTAGGAGTTCATCCCGCATCCGAAACATCTAATTTTAAGAAAGCGGTCAATACATATATATATATATATATATATATATATATATATGAATGAATGAAACTCAACACAAATGATGGTAATAAAATAAAATTGTGAATATTTTTATTTACGCACTTCATATTGTTTGTCGGAGTAGCCCGCTCACAGTGTCGTGTGGCGGATGGACTATAAACGTAGTATCCACAGAAATCATTCCCTTGTTCCTCCCACAACCACTTTACAAGAAACAGAGGTCAATCAAACTGATAATTAGCAAGCATGCTAAATGGTATTGATGAAACTAGCGCTTGAATCACTAGGAGATGCGTGGAATATGCTACTATATAGTACTTACTTTCAGGTGTCTAAATTGCAGCTTCTTGGTAGTCCGGAGCTTTTTGGTGAATTTTCTCCAAGCCCTGCCATACAAAGAAAACAATTACTTGACATCGAAATGAACAAAGTTGCTGATATGGTGGATAATGATCGATTTAACTTACTTCTCGAGCATTTCAGTCATGTCCGCATACTCCTTGGGATCTTTTCGCGTGGAGTCTAAGACAGTTACTACTCCCTTCTCAAGCTTAATCTCTAGGAGAATATAGTGGTAGCTGCGCACACATGCATAACTCATCAATATTACATTACTATAACCTGGACTAATAAGGAAACCGAATATGCCACAAGACAGTAACACTCACTTGAAGTTGTAAGGAAAGAGTATTATATCTTTGTGTTCACTTATTACCAACGATTGTAGCAAGTTGGCCTCGGTATTTTCTTTACGAAATTCAACCTCAGATTTATCTATGAGATATGTGTTAATGAACCCAATATCACCCACTTGTCTTTTCTTCAATTCGCGATCTTCAATCTGCATAATATAGTGAGGATAATTATAAATACATGCAATGAAAGGGCTGAGTTATATAGAGACTTAATGACAGAAGTAGTACTACTTACAGGGCAGTAGCAGGTGACCGTTGCTTTATCGAGGGCCAATTGATTGAAAACTGATAGAACTCCTCAAATGGAATAGGCAACAGTTCAATTCCAAGGAGGTCATGCTCCTTTTAACTCTCACATACAAAGTGCTCCTCCCTCGGACTCTTTGCAGGTTTTCATGTACCAATCATGCAATCTTCGCATCATCGTTGATAGAGAACTTTCATCTTTGACGAGAGGCTTCCCGTACTCGTATCTTTGTATCTGCACCTCCAAGAAATCATAATGTACATCGTCGGGCAGGTAATCTGCAGGATTGCCATAACGGGCACCATCCTCGGATCGATGATGTCGCTAGCAGGCACCTTGAGCGGGGGCACGACATTGCTTTTCACGAGCTGGGCAATTTGTTTCCCAGCTCATCGTTCTTCATCCTTTGATCATCGGCAGTACTTCCCGACCTCTCCGCTTCGCAAATGCCTTTCCAATAATGCGCTCATAGTTGCCTTTGGCGGAGACTTGGGTGGTTTTGTCGGGGCAGCAAAATGCGCTTCGCTTTCACGGATCTACCTTCTCCTCCGGAGGTGGATGTCTCTTTGCTTTCAACCCTTGAAACCAGTTATCCACTTGGTCTGCGCGATCTTCGCGTTTTCCTCCTCTCTCCTCTCGACGGTAACTTCTCTCCGAGTCTTGAGAGAAGGACCGAATTTGTATCTCCTCCCGCCTTTGGCTGTCTTGCTAGATGCGGCGCAGAGCAGACGGAGCGGATGTCTTCTTTCCTTGCTTACGAGGCGGAGGAGAAGGACTACGACGCGCCGGAGCAGCCGGAGCGGCGGCGGGTCTCTTCCGCCCTTGCTGACGAGGCGGAGAAGGAGGAGGCTGGCTGCTCGGGCACGCCGGCGCAGGCGGAGAAGGAGGCGGAGTGCCGCCACGCGCCGGAGAAGGAGCCGGCCGAGTGCCCTGATCGTCACTCGCCGGAGGAGGAGGCGGTGGAGGAGGCGGAGTGCCCTGAATCGCCGGAGGAGGAGGAGGAGGCGGAGGCGTCCAGTTCGGAAGGTTGATGAGATCCTTCCGCCATAGGCATGGAGTCTTCAGAGCAGAACCCAGCCGATACTCCCCTTCACCGGTAGGGTGGTCAAGACGGAGGTCCTCAAATCCCTCCGTTATTTCATCGACCATCACCTTAGCATATCCTTCTGGAATCGGCCGGCAGTGAAAAGTTGAGTTGGGTTTAGTAGGATAAACAGAGCCAACAGCCGCCTTTACCTTCAAATTGCTCCATTGCGCCATAAGGTGGCAATTTTCAGCATCCGTGATAGCATCCACGGGATAGCTGGCAGGAGCCGTCAAGGCATGCCGCTCTAGCTGAAGCAGCTCGGTGGAAGCCACGCTGCTTCTCCGCTGAGATGGCGGGGTAGCTTCGGGGGAAGCTTCGGCAGGTCGTTTGCTGCGATCTGCTGCTTCTCGTTCCTCTTCTCATTCCTCTAGCCCCATTACCCTTTCGTGCAGCGCCTGCATTTGGCTCTGCTCCAGTTTCTTCCTCCTCTCATGGGTTTTGTAACCCCCTGCGTCCGGAAATCCAGCCTTCCACGAAACGGAGCCTGGCGTGCCTCGTGTCCGTCCAGGGTGCTCAGGATTCCCGAGGGCCATTGTGAGCTCGTCCTTCTCCCTATCTGGAACGAACTTCCCTTGCTGCGCTGCTTGATATATTGCTGAAGCCTCTTGGTGGTATGTCCAATTGTTCGTCCGCCCAAATGCACTTCCCTGTTATAGGGTCCAAGGATCCGCCGCCCCGAAGAACCAAGTCCGCAACGGTCGGCCAGTTCATTGTCTCTGGTTCGATCCTTTATCAAGCAGATCATTCTCAGCCTTGGCCCACTTAGGCGGGCTACGAGGTAGCCACCGACCCGTGCGATGGTGAAGCTTCTTCTTCGCAGCATTTCTCTTGTTTGTCGCCGACATCTTTTTACTCTTTTCCGATGTCTTATAGGCCACAAATGCGGGCCAGTCATCTCTGATCTTCTCATATTTGCCCGTGAATTCTGGTGTCTCATTTTTTCGACATACGTATTGAGTTCTTTCTTCCAATTCCTGAATAGTTCTGCCATCTTCTTAAGAGCAAAAGACTTGATTAATGGCTCTATTACTAGCTTCTCCGGATCATCCTCTAGCGGTAGGGTAAAATTTGACTTCAGCTCAGTCCAAAGATCATTTTTCTGCATATCGTTGACATAAGACACCTCAGGGTCTTCGTTCTTAGGCTTATACCATTGGTGGATGCTGATCGGGATCTTGTCCCTAACCAGAACCCCGCATTGAGCAAGTAATGCCTTCTTTTTCCGGTAGGGTTCAATCGGTTGGCCGTCGCGCGCGATTTGTATGATCTCAAACTTTTCATCCGAGCTCAACTTTTTCTTCGGGCCTCGTCTCTTTACCGAAGTTGTGCTCGATCCGAAGGGCTAGAAAAAAGAACAAAGACGAGAGTTAATTAATATGTGTACATACCAAAACAATGAATGCATCAATTAGCTAGTCAGCACATGCTTAACTAATATATATACCTGGCCGGACTCGGTTTGGTGATCACCGGAGCCGTCCTCACGGTCTAATTCTTCACCTCTCCTTCTTGCACGGCATTGGGTCATCGGAGCCATGTAAATCATAGCCAGCTGCTTCTTCACCCTCTCCTTCCAGACCATCGTTGTCGTTGAGAAACATCAACGAACGACGGCATCACTTCCTTGTGCGATTATGTCCCTCAACAACACTTCTTGTGCTTCGTCTCGGGGTGTCCATAGTTTCTACAAATATTTACAACATGGCAATTATTATTCAAACATGACAGATATGGATATATTAGTGGCAAACGAGAACTAGCTAGCTAATCACAATAAGGAATCATATTAGTGGCCTCGACGCTGCTTCTCTAGGGTTTGGGGTGGCCTCGACAACGCTTCAAGGTTTAGGGGTGGCCTCGAGAACGCTTCAAGGAGGGTGTAATATCGACCCCCACGTGTTGAAGCTATCGGGAGGGGTCGGCGTTGAACACTACATCTATGTCCCACAAGTGACGTGGGCATCGACGCCCATGTAGGGTAGAGGGTCGTGGATCGCCGAGCGGTCGAGGTCAAGGGTCGAGGATCGCCGAGGGTCGGGAGGTTGCCTAGTGTCAAAGGATTCAACAAAACCATGTCTTCATCATTAGGCTAGTAACAGGTGCATGATGGTACAAAGCTCTCCAAAGTTATTTTGGAGCGAGTCCCAGATAGGATAATTAAGCTTTTGGTACAAAGTTCAGCAAGAACCTTCCGAATATCGTTATTTGAAAGGCCTTTGCTGCGATTCGTACAAAAGGCAAATTATCCTATCCGGACTCCATTCGAAATAACTTTGAGGACTTCGCACCATCATGCCATGGTTACTTCCGCTAATGATGAAGCCATGGATTTCTTCAATACTTTGACACTATAGGAACCTCGACCTGAAACCTTCGACCCTTGACCCCTTAACTAACCTCGACCCTCTACCCTAGTTCCCGACCCTCGAACCCTCGGCGATCCTCGACACCCTCGTTATATCGACAACGATCGACATACATATACATGGGAAAATAATGTTATCGGGGAGGGGTATGGTACCCCCCTCGTGTCGAAGTTTCTTCTTTCTCCTCTATTCCTTTCTTTCTTCTTCTCCTCTTCTTTTCTTCTTATCCTCGAGAAAGGAAAATAAGGAAAAGGAAGAAAAGAGGAAGAAGGAAGAAGGAAGAAGAATAAGAAAAGAAGAAGAAAAAAGAGGAGAAGAAGAAGAATAGAGGAGAAGAAGAAAAATAGAATTTTTTTCTATTTTTTTCTTCTTCTCTCTCTTTTCTTCTTTTTTCTTCTTCTTATTTATTTCTCCTCTTCTTCCTCTCCCTCTTCTTCTCCTTTCTTCCTCTTCTTATTTCCTTTTCCTCTCATTCTTTTCTTCTTCTTCCTTCTTAAAAATACATGAAGTAGTATTGCCTAATTCATTGTTCATATGAATATACAAACATTTGCATACTTAAAATAATTAATATCACCAAAAAAATCTATGAACAGAAAAAAAATCCTAATTTTTCTAAAAACTATCTTTTCATTGTTCACATACACATATACATTATAGCCACATACACATATACGTCACCTATGAACAAAAAATTAAAACATAAAAAACAGAGCATAAAAATAAAAAAGAGCTTAAACATTATATATATATATATGAAAAAATTAAAGAAATAAAAAAGAGCCGGGCGGCTCACAGCTCTGGTGTGGAGGAGAGGCGCAGGCTGGGTGGACGGGGCAGGGGGGGGCAGGGCGATGGCGACGAGGAGAGGCGGCGACGGCGAGCCCGTAGCAGGGAGCTCGAGTCTATGGCGGGCGCCGCAAGACGGGGCGGATGGGGCAGGGGCAGGCAACGGCGAGCACAGGGCAGGGCGCTGGGCGACGGCGACGGCGAGCACGGGCAGGGGGGCGGGCGACGGCGACGAGAGCACGGGCAGCCTGACAGCGTCGTCGGGGCGAGCTCGGGCAGCCTGGTGGCATCGTCGAGGCGGGGAACTGGCGATGAAATCTGAAAAAACGCTAAGTCTTTGAGCGGCGGCCTTTGGTCTCGGCTGGTGGCACCAACCGGGACTAAAGGGGGGCATTAGTCCCGGTTCGTGCCACCAACCGGGACCAATGCCCCCTTTAGTCCCGGTTGGTGCCACCAACCGGGACCAAAGGCCTTGTGCTGCCCCGCGCCCAAAAGTTTAGTCCCACCTCGCTAGTTGAGAGAGCTCGAGAGTGGTTTATAAGCGCTGCTGCGCCCACCCTCTCGAGCTCCTCTCAACTGCAGGCTTTCGGGCCTAATCTGTCACTAGCTATGTGCCTGTGGCACTACTAGAAAAAGGGCTATAGATGGGATTGACACTAATGGCGCACCAGAAAGATGGTGCGCCATTAGTATATACTAATGGCGCACCACCTTCGATGCGCCATTAGAGTTTAAACTACTAATGGCGCACCTTGCAAAGGTGCGCCATTAGTATCAAATTTTTTTAACTAGTGCGCCTGTCCAAACATACTAATGGCGCATCCTGCCCAAGTCGCCATTAGTAGTTGTAACTACTAATGGCGCACTGCGAAAGGTGCGCCATTAGTATAGAATTTTTTTGAACTAGTGCGCCTATCCAAACATACTAATGGCGCATCCTGCTTAAGTGCGCCATTAGTAGTTGTAACTACTAATGGCGCACCATGCAAGAGGTGCGCCATTAGTAAGTGGGCAGCAACAAGATATTTGGGACATCCTCTCCTACCCACACACTCACTTTCTTCCCACTTCATTCTCTCCACCTCCTCCTTGTCTCGGGTGCCTCCTCTTTTTCACCTTATTTCCACCATAGATTCATTCAAATTAAGTGGTTAAATTACCTTGTTTTAATAGGTAAGTAAGGGGGGAAGCTATATTTAGGCTGTTCTCCCTACAACAATGTGCACATGCACTTTTTACGGCCTAGCTAGATCTATGTATGTTCGTGGTGTTGCATATGTTTATGGTGTTGCATATGTGTTTGTGTTTGGAGGTGTACCGGTATTTGAAATGCGATAGTTGCCAATATTTTGTCGGAATGTTGATTCATTTCCGTTTAGCGAGAATTTTGGCATTAAGCATTCTTTTGGTCCTATTTTTAGGGAAAGTCATGCCAAATTTTTGTTTGGTTCTAAAATATCGTTTTGCTCTACCCATGCAGCGACCATGGTCCGCACGATGACCGAAGGCATCGTGAATAGGTTTTTGAGGTCCATGAAGGCGAGATGCTTCAAAAGAACGAGACGGAGATAAGATGTCCGTGTCGAAGATGCAAGTGAAGAGCCTTATTGCGGACCCGGACTCCGGCAGGTGCGGGACCACCTGCTGTTGCGTGGTTTCATGGATGGCTATCGGTGGCAAGGTGATGAAGATGACTCTGAAGTCGTCCATGCGGGCGGGCAAGAAATGAGGAAGGGCAGCAAGACAACCACCGCAGCTCGGGCGGGCGAGAAGACGAAGAATCCCGGAGATGATCACGGCGTGATGCTGTATACAGTCATTATGTAGAAGATGCAGGACATGATGATGAGGAAGATGCGGAGCAGGCGACGGGCATGATCATGAAGATGATGATGCGGCGGAGCGACGACGCTGGACCATCGATGGGCTGGGTGCAGGACCCTCATATTCAAGAGCTGCTTCTCAAGCGCACGGATAACGCAAGAGCTGCCGCCGAGAGAAAGCCAAGATGGATCAACTTGAGTTAGACGCGGTTACTCCATTGTATGAAGGATGCAGGCCGAGGATACCCGCTGAAAGTAACGCTCATGGCTCACGGAGATGAAGGTAAAACACAAAATGACCGGCGATGCTTCGACGAGAACATGTCATTCGCACGAACGTCTTCCCAAGGGGAACAAGTGCCCGACCAGTTTGAGGAGGCGAAGAAAATCGTGTGTCCTCTCGATTTACCGCACGTGAAATACCATGTGTGCATGAACAATTGCATCATTTATCGGGACGAGCACGCGGAGTCTACCATATGTCCGGTGTCGGCGTCACTCGATACAAGAAGAGGAAGCTCCTCGAAAAGTGGTGTGGTACTTTCCGATCACTCCTCGTCAGCGCTATTTCGCGGACCCTAAGGTAGCAAAGCTCCTGCGTTAGCACGCGGATAGGGAGGAGAAGAAGCGAGAAGATGGCGCAAATGATCCGGAGATAGATAAAAAGACAAGATGCTGAGTCACCCTAAGGATGCGAGCGGTGGCAAGCGTTGAACTTCAAGACTCGGAATTTGGGAGCGATCCAAGGAACATCGTCGGGCGCGAGCACCGATGGAGTCAATCCGTTTGGCAGCTAGAGAAGCACACATAGCACCTGGCCTGTGTTTGTGTGGATGTACAACCTTCCCCCCTGGTTGTGCATGAAGAGGAAGTACATTCACATGAGTATGCTAATTGAAGGGCCGAAACAACCAGGGAACGACATCAATCTGTATCTGGGGCTGCTGAAAGAGGAGCTTGACACGCTGTGGAAAACGCCAGCCAATACGTGGGACGCCGCAGAGAAAGAATATTTCCCTATGAGAGCCGCACTGCTCACGACGGTGCACGACTATCTCGGTTACGGATATCTCGCGGGGCAGGTAGTCCACGGATTTTCTGGATGCGTAAGGTGCATGGATGACACAACGTATTGCCAGCTAGATAGAGATCCCGGGTCTTCGAAAACCGTGTTCATGGGACATCGAAGGTGGCTTCGCGACGATGACCCGTGGAGGAAACGCAAGGATCTGTTCGATGGTGAAACCGAACCCCGAAAACACCCGTGTACGAGGAGCGGCGAGGAAATAGACAAGCTGTTGAAAAATTGGAAAGACTGCCCACTGCCGGGAAAGAAGCAAAAGGCGCCAGAGCCGGGAAAGAAGCGAAAGGCGCCAGAGCCACTGCTGAAGGTATGGAAAACGAGATCTGTTTTCTGGGACTTGCCGTACTGGAAGATCCACCGTGTGCCTCACAGCCTTGATGTCATGCATATCACGAAGAACGTGTGCGAGAGTCTGCTTGGTACCCTGCTCAACATGCGAGAGGACCAAAGATGGGCGAAAGCAAGGGCAGACTTGAAATCAATGGGCATCGTGCAGGAGCTTCATGCTATATATGATGATGATGATGATGATGATGATGATGATGAGGCGAAGCAGGACACGTAAAGTCGTCGCAAAGGCAAAAGGCCAAGAAGACCGGAAATGACTACCCTCCCCGTGCTTCACTCTAAGTCGAGGAGGAGATCGAGCAGTTTTCACCTGCCTCCTAGGAGTAAAACTTCCTTACGGATTCGCTGGGAAGATAAGCAGATACCTAAACCCAGTGAAGCGAAGTTCAGCGGGATGAAGTCTCACGGTATCACGTCTTGATGACGCAGATACTTCCGATTGCAATCCATTGGGATCATGGACGCGCACGTCCGTGAAACGCTATTTGGCCTATGCAACTTCTTGACGTCATCTCGGAAGTCGATTGGCGTGAGGCAACTCGAAGGCTACAGGAAGAGATCGTGGTGATACTATGCGAGCTTGAGATGTACTTCCGCCCGCATTCTTGACGTTATGGTGCATCTGCTGGTCCATATAGTGGAGGATATCATCCAACTCGGGCCGACGTTCCTGCAAAGATGATGCCGTTCGAAAGGATGAATGGTGTCATCAAAGGATACGTTCGCAACATGTCACGTCGAAGGAAGCATAGCCGGGGCTTTCGATCAAGAGTGCATCTCCCTCGCACGAATTATCTAGGCATCGAGAACCC
This sequence comes from Aegilops longissima, assembly GCA_021605205.1. NCBI lineage: Eukaryota > Viridiplantae > Streptophyta > Magnoliopsida > Poales > Poaceae > Aegilops > Aegilops longissima. Next base: position 668,162,041 of record CM038679.1, on the reverse strand, counting down.
GTTGGTCTGCCCGTCAACAGCACCTCGGCAGGCTCGCTGGATGGGGTCACCGTGAGGGTCGCCGCGAAATGCATGTCGACTTCGAGGGTCGACTCGCCGACTTTGAAAGAGCAAACCTAGTCGCGCTACAACCCATAGACGTGGTCGATCCTTGGGTGGTAGAGCACAAAACCTTTATTAAAAAGACGTACAATGACCGAGGCCAACAGAGGACGGACGGAGATACACTCAAAGAGCACAACTCATGTTTCACGCATTGGTTCAAGCATAAGCTTCTGTCATACCCTTTACATGAGGATTCTTCCGCGGAAGAACAAATCATATTCGCCTTGTCACAGGGCGCCGAGCACAACCTTATGACCTATGAGGCGTCACGATATCAACGGCTACACATTCTACACGAGGCCAAGGACATGAAGAGCGATGGTTATCGAACTCCGGGTAACGATGGAATCCTACACCGTAACGACAAGGACAGATACTACGGAAGGATCGAGGAGATCTGGGAGCTGAGCTACTGTTGGAGAGAAGGCCCGATGTTCCGTGTCGATGGGCCAAGAACGTCATAAAAGAAGACCGGTATTTCACCACCATGGTTATACCGAAGCCAAATCCAAGACCGTGGGCGCAAACGTCACCATGAAAAATGAGCCATGGGTACTGGCTTCCCAAGTGGACCAATGCTTCTTCATTACCGACCCGCCAAAGCCTAGTCGTGTTGTCATGAGGAGAGGCAAAGGAAGATCATCGGAATGGATGGAGTAGCCAATGAGCAAGACTTCGACAAATACAGCGACCCGAGGATCGAACATGACGACGATGATGAAGTAGCAGCATACACCACAAGAAGAAGCAGGACCACCCTACCTAAAGGACGTCTGTTCCACAGAAGAACTCCATTTGCGAAAAAGAAGGGCAAGAAGATTGTGAACAGATAGCTAGCTAAGATCGATTGTATTTAAATCGTAGCCTTCATTTCTCGATTGTATTTCATGGGTACTTTTTGAACTATCATGAATATTTTTAAATTTCATGGACACTCGATCTCGATCCCCCTCCATCTCGATCGCTATCCCACCTCGCCAGATCCGGTCCCCCTCGCCGCCAAGCACCCCCCAGTCCACCGGCCGCCACCGCCGACCCCCGCACCCCGCGCACCGTCTTATAAAAAAAATAAGTATCAAACAGCTTTTTAAATGCTACTGTCTTATAAAAAAAATATTACTGTTATTATTTAAACAAGTTTGAACATATTTAAACACAAATAAGTATCAAACAGCTTTTTAAATGCTAAAAAATTTGTGGAGCCCACCTCGATCCCCTCCATCTCGATCGCTATCCCACCTCGCCAGATCCGTCCCCCTCGCCGAGCACCCCCGATCCACGGCCGCCGTCGCCGACCCCCGCACCTCGATTCCCTACTCAACCGCCGCCGCCGACCCCCGCACCTCGATTCCCTACTCAACCGCCGCCGACCCCCGCACCCACAAGACCGTCTTATAAAAAATAAGTATCAAACAGCTTTTTAAATGCTACTGTCTTATAAAAAAATATTACTGTTATTATTTAAACAAGTTTGAACATATTTAAACATAAATAAGTATCAAACAACTTTTTAAATGCTAATTTTTTTTTTGTGGAGCTTGGGAGTCGAACCTAGGACCTCCTGGTGTGAGAACTGGCTGCTGACCAGTCGAGCTAGTAGAGTGGGCTTGATGTGGATAAGTTCTGGTAGTACATAACCTGTTGGCTCAAGTTGAAAAAAAAAATACTAATGGCGCACCACGGTGAGGTGCGCCATTAGTATGGACATGCTAATGGCGCACCACGGTGAGGTGCGCCATTAGTATTGTGCCCGATCCCCCCTGCCCTCTCCCCCTTCGCCCGATCCCCCCTTCCCTCTCCCCCTCGCCAGATTCCCTCTCCTCTCGATCCACGCTGCCGCCGCCGCTGCCCTGACCCACTGCTCGCCCTCGCCCTCGCCCTCTCCCTCCCTCGCCCTCTCCTCGCCTTCCCTCTCCCTCGCCCCGCCTCCCTCGACGCCACCGTCCCCGCCACCTCGACGCTGCCCCGCCGCCTCGACGCGATCCCGCCGCCGGACGCCGCCCAGCCGCCGCCTCGACGCGACCCGCCGCTACGCCGCCGCCGACGCGACCCGCCACCGGACGCCGCCCGACTCCGCCTCGGCGCTGCCCGCCGCCCAGCCGCCTCGACCCGCCCACGCCGCTGCCCCACCTCGACCCGCCCAGCCGCCGCCTCGACGCGACCTCGCCGCCCGGACGCCGCCCGTCCACACCACGTCGCCGAGCACCACCACCCCGTGAGCTCCCCTCCTCCCCCCCCTCCTCTCATTTTCTTGTTAACCTGAGAAAGACAGTGAGGATGCTCTTGTGGGCCATGAAACCTTGTTAATCCTAGGCAATTTTCCTAGTGGACCATAATTAACATACACATTTGTCCTTGGCACATCAATCAGGTAGAAAAAATAGGAAGTTCAATTTACCCATCTCATTTACACAACATACTCTCATTTTTAGTCAAACTATCATTCTCCCACCCACTAGGAAAAAAATGATCGCAACCAATTTATAACTGATTTTCATGTCAATTTTATTGTGCATATTAGTAGCAAATATAATTTAGTTAGTTTGAAAAGAACTAGAAAAAGGCAGAGATGATCAATGACAGCACAACCAATCTAGTATCCTTGTCGACTTTGTTATTTGTTGGGTTTGTAGGAAGAAAAGTCGATACTGCAACCTTTATTCAGTTAAAGCCTTTATGTCACCATGGTGTGACTATATATCCCGTATTGAATGACTTGGTAGAGTGTGAATCTTACCTTACCTGTTGCAAACGTTGATATTTTTGTGTAAATAAAGGCTGGAGTGCTGGACTTAAGCATCTGCATGGTGTAGTTAAAAGGCCGCATTTTCTGTTTTTCGGTTATGATCGATGCCTTGTTGTGTAGCAACTCTGAAGGATGCTCTAGCTAGCTACCTTCGTAATGAGAGGATCTTGTTGGCCGATTTGGCATTTGCCTGTACGCTGTAGGTACCAATTCTATTTAGGTGCCACACCCGTGCCTCTGATAGCTCTTAAGCTATTTAGGTGCCTTAACTCACTTTTGTGCATTCATTTCTCTTGTCTACATGTAAGCGTATGATTTACTTTTCATCAGATGTCTTTGTGAATCTTTCCCCGAAATTCAGAGCTGTTTCAGTGTATCTTTGCTTGCTACTCAAATTCTTAAGCTCACACATAGATCGTTGTTCTTTTTTAGACAGTTTACATCGTGTATGTGTCGAGAGAAGTTATAGTGCTATTGATATATAAAATGAACTAGAAATTTATATTTAGCAAAAAACAGCAGCAATATTCTCCTTTGTGTAATACAATTTGGTCAGTATATATGCTGAGACAAATAGGGAAAGTAGAGAAGAACGGCGATGTTTGTTGCTACCCCGTGAAAAACTGCACTTGACAGTGTGTTCACCAAATATAAGTATCACTTGATTGATAATACCATATGTTCCATTTTATTCCCTAGCAACTCATGGCACCTAACTAGTCTCTACAATGTATAGAACTAACTATCAATTTAGTAACTACTCCCTCTGTCGGGATATATGAAGCATATTTTGATTACCTGACTATGCTTTTACTATGCTATATAGCTTATGTGATGAGGAGATCACACCAAAAATAAGTACTCCTCCGTAAACTATGGCTTAGGAGCTACAAAATCACAATGAAAAGCAAGTACTTGAATACGAATTCACCATGTGAGGTGCCAGTTAATTTCAGATATGACACTGTTTGGACATTAATTTGAGTAGATGAACGTTTTGTGGTTCTGCTAGGACTTGCTCCAGATTTTTTAACCCTAGGATTTCTTTTCTTTTAGTTCTTTTCTTACAGAAAATTTACTGAAAATTCAGAAACTTGGAATAACCTGTGGACTGTACTTTTGTGATCTCCTACTCCTGAATTTTCATGTCACTTGTGCTATTGCCAAGCATGACATGGCCATTTTTTATTCTGTTTTTGATGGAGCTGGGTGTGTGTTGTTTCGTACTACTAAGCAACCTATTTTGAAGTGATGATCTTATCTTAGCTGTATTTCTGAACTGGTAGCTAAGTGTATTACTTGTGATGATGATGCTGCTGCTGCTGTACTACTTGTGATGATGTTGCTGCTGTACTACTTGTGATGCTGCTGCTAGTTGTGATTTTGTCAAGTGATGTTGCTGCTACTTGTGATCTTCTAAAATGACCTCTTTCTCCTGAAACGTTGATTAATTTCCGTTTGGTTGAGAATGGGGCACTCTAGGTCAAGAAAATTAGCAAAGGTCATGCCCAATTTTCTTGACCTAGAAGGTGCCCGATTCTCAACCGAAATAAAAATTAATTTGCTTTAGTGGTTGGATTAGTTTAGTATTTTATTCACACACTCAGACACCCTTGCTTGACATGTGTTTGAACACCTGCGGTGTAGTAAAAAGTAATTACAGATACACTCACCCACATAAGTATTCAGCACAATGAAAAATAGTACAAATTAAGGAAAGGCAATACCATTTCAGACGCTTGTCTTCTAAAAAGAAGAGTGAACTTTCTAGACACACCCCTCAAGAACTAGGTTACCCTGAGAACGTGGACTTGGACCTTAGCAACAACACACTAACAGGTTCTATCCCAAAACACCTAGGCAATATCACAAACATCTCTCAATTGTTCCTTGACAATAACCAACTTTTGGCGACATTCCTCGAGAATTAGGTTATTTGGTCAACTTAGAGATCTTGTTCCTTGACAATAACCAACTTTTGACCAAACTTTGTTTCTATTTAGAGAGAAACATGGCCCACAACGATGAGGCCGGGGTTGGGCGACAAGGCATTCTCGGGAGCTGTCCCAGAGATGGAGGAACAACCTCACTTGTATGAGGCCGCCGCCTTCCCCACCGATCCTGAGACCACGGATGGTGCCGCCGAGGATGACCACACTGATGCCACCACTGATGGTGCCGCCGAGGATGCCACCACTGATGATGGCGGCGCATGCACAGATGGCAGCCAACCGAAGAGGCAACGGAAGGACCGGCGCCCGATCGTGCTCCGCACCCTCAAGGAGGAAGTTACTGAAGTGGACTCCAACGGGAATCCAACGGCGCCCGAACGAATAGTCAAGGGGTACTCGCTTCAGCTCGGGTGCATTGTCCGGAGCACCGTCTCGATCAACACCGAGAACCTGAGGCATCCTGACCGAGGGAATTTGCGCAACCTCCTCTTCACGAAGCTGCACGAACGATACAAGTTCCCCGCTGAATTTGAAAACACAAGCCTCAAAGGGAATAAAGTGAACAATGCTGCCCTCACGAAGATGAGCAAGGCCCTGTCTACTTGGAAAAGCAATGTGAAGAGAATGATCGAGAAAGGTGAGAGTTATCGGAAGATCAAGGAGAAAATCCTTCGATCACCGAAGATGACTACAACGACTTCAAGATCAATTGCTCGAGCACCGCAAGCTCCCAATCAAGTGAGTGGGGGAAAAAAATGCGGGAGCTGAACATAGGGGAACACACACTCGGTCCCGGCGGTTACAGAGTGGCGGAGCCTATATGGGACAAGGAGGAGGCGGACCGTGCCGAGCAAGGCCTACCGCCCCTCTTCGATACATACGGTGACAAGCAGACCAGGAACTTTGTCAGGGCCCGGTACAAGAAGGACCCGAAAACAAAGGAGCTTACCACGGATCCGAAGACCAGGCAGCTTGAGCTTGTTCTGGTAAGGAATACACCCCCGCGTAATTAGCTCCATATGGTTGCATTCTAATTAATGAAGCCGAATTTCTAAATGGTTCACATTCCTTCCGCAGGCGACTGAAAGCAGTAGCGCGGGGTCGACTCAGAGCAACCCTTGGGACACCACTCTAAATAGGGGGTTGAATGTAATGAAGAACAAGGATAAGCTCGAGAAGTCGACGTCGGCTGGTCGTGTGTGGCGGCAAAGGCTTGTCGACAAAATGGGGGTCATACTATACCGCTGGTGTGCGGAAGGAGAAAAAGACCAGCTCGGAATGCCAGGCGCGAGAGGTTCAAGAACTCAAGGCACAGGTGGCGCGGATTCCGGAGATTGTCCAAGAGCAAGTGGAACAACGACTCGGAGCGCGATCATCGCCCTTGTGCCTACCTTGATCTCGGGTTGAGTCGTGGATTGCGGGCGGCCAACAGGGCCGCCCGATTCCTAGCTTCATGGCCAGCAACTCGCATAATGCGATGGCGGGCCATTGGTGCCTCCGGCGGGCGGCATTGGTGTCTCCGACGCCGCACGGAGCTTAATGCACCGGTGTACGCCGCCGGCACCTTCGCAGCAAGCGGCCCTCCGTCAATCGCACGCCGTTGGCGGTGCCTCTACATTAGCCGAGCTCGACGCCATCATCACGGTAACTAATTAACCTCTCTCGCCGAGGACTTCATCTCCTTGCCTTTGATCGGGCATCCCCGACGCCCTACATGTTTTCGCAGGTCGCCGCCGACGTTCGTGCACTCTCCTCCACTTCGTGAACAACGAGTTGGTTGATGTCGCCAAGGGCAAAATCGCTCAACCGGCAACCCTTGTTCCACGGTACCAGATGCCACCCAACTTGTTTAGGGTTCAACTGGTTCGGTGCTGCCAGCAGCGACGCCTACCTCGAATCGACCCGTCGGGCCGACGATGATGACGTGATGACCCTCGGCGCCGCCGAGCTGGCCCTGCTTTGGACGAAGAGCCGATTCGTTTGGGGCGGGGACACCACCCCAAAGACAACACCGCCAGTTGTGCGGCGCCAAGTCGGCCCCATGGCAAGACCGCCCGAACGGTGCGGACATCCCTATGCCATCGATCCAAACATGCATATGGCACAGGATCGAACGACGACGGCGACGACTATGATACATTTGGCAACGCCGATCAGTACTTTGCCGAGCATGGGTACGATGGCGACTTCATGGGGCCTCCTTCTCAAGAACCAAACCCAACAAAAGACGTGTGCGATCTAGCTCGCATCAGCGGAGAAGCCAAGTTGCAACAGCGCCGTCGGCGTTCAGCTCTCGTGAGACGCCTCCGGCTGCCGACTTCACCGAGCCTCGAGATAGGCGAGGTGCAAAATATTATCAGCCCCAACACACTCAAGAAGGCGGTCTGTGAGCAAAACTCGGTTCCATTATAGGAGAAGAAGAAGGCACGCAAAAGAAAGACTAAGAAGGGTGCGAGCCAGCCGCACCGAAACGATCCGTGCTCGGGACGGGCCACCTTCACCGCAGGATATCTCGAGGAGGGTGCATGTGGCGGGTAGGCGATGCTACCGACAAATATGCTCAATGCTGCAACGGTGCTATGCGGAGTCTGCATGATGTTGTTCTTTCTTTGGAGAAGCGGCGTCTCGTGGAGAAGGATGTGGCATACCGGTTTTCGCGGCCAAGGTGCCGGAGGGCAAGGGCTTTGTGGATAACTCCATCGGCGCGACGATCGTCCTGCGCTTTTGATGACATCCACGCTATGTTGAACCTTCATCCGCTGCACTACACCTTCGCTCGCTATTTTCGCTGAGTATGGAGATGCGGATCATTCGCGACAAGACCCGGACATTGTGATAGTTGACCCTTCTACATGCGTGCCAAGATCTTGGGCAGCGCGGGGGACCGCAAGTCGCGAGTTCTTACCTCAAGGCGTCATTCGGCAAACCAAGATAAGGATAACTTCCTCGTGCCTTACTTTCCCGAGTAAGTCCTCCCTCAACCGCCCGTAACATATGAATTCTTACATTTCGATCGTTTTCTTTTAACATTCCGTGTTTTCTGCAGTGACACACGTTGCACGCCATCCTCCTAAGCCCCAAATATTCCATGGCCACGTATTTCGACCGGACCGTCGATTGAACGTAGACTACACAAATGTCAAGAAGGTTCTTGATGATGTTCTCCCCGGCTACGCCAAATCTGGAGGCACCTTCACCAGGCCTATTCGTAAGTACGGCAAGCACGTGTTCTCCCACAATACGATGTTCTGCTGCATCAAGCAGCGCTTTGGGTCGAAGGGTGCCTACTACGCCATCCATCACATGCGCGGCGATCGACGGGACCATCATCAACTTCGCTACCGAGTAAACTCCAAGATTGGGCGCGAGTGTGTCGGCAATCCGGGACGCGGACCTCCGACAAGAATTCTTTCGCATCCGAATGGAGTTTGCGGAAATCATCCATCAAGATGTCCTTCGTACCTCGGGGCAGTTCTACCTCGAAATCAACCGTCCAACAGTGACATCGACACAATTCTACAAATGCAGGATGACAACGCCCGTTCTTTCATGACTCCCACGATAGACGGCGGCTTCATCCACGCCCGTCCCTTGAGTCGAGTTGTCTAGTTCTGAAACATCGATTGGCTCATGTTGTAATTAAACTTTAATGAACTTGTAGTATGTCTCTTTGGTTTGAGAGTCGTTCAACTTAGATGTAATCGATGCTATTAATGTCTTGCTTTTCTCTTCCGATCGTTCTTTGCATACTTATATATTGCTTATGTATTGTCTCGTGAATTGGTACTAACGTTTACGTTTGGCTAGTGCATAGCGATGCCGATGTATGTCGTGTACAAGGGTAAGGTTCCCGGAGTCTACGATGATCGGGAGGAGTGTCGGAGACAGGTTCACCGATTCAGCGGTAACAGTTACAAAGGGTACACCACTAGGGCCGAGGCGAATCTAGATACGCCCGCTATCTAGCGGAGAGGGAGGGAGCGTTGGAGGAACCGGATGAAGACGAGTTTCATCGTGATGATGCTCATCGTGATGACCGCAGCTCTCTTCTATGTGATGGTAGTTTAGATGATCGATATCGACTTGTAATGTGAAGACAAACTCGCTACTCGCGGTCTCGAGACTTGTAATATAATGTTCTATCTTTGTTCGGTCTTTTCAATTCGGAGACTAATATGATGAATTGTATTCGGAGACTAATATGATGAATTGTATTCAAAGACTAATCTTCTATTGTATTTGATGAATCTATTGTTGATGTGTGCTGTCTATATTTTGTCAAATTATACATTTTGTAACCTGTGCAAAAACAGAAAATAAAAAAATAAAAACCTAATATTCATACTAATGGCGCATCACATGATAAAGGCGCCATTAGTATGATAGTGCATACTAATGGCGCATCATGGGTAGTGCGCCATTAGTATCTGTGTTACTAATGGCGCATCAGAGGTGGTGCGCCATTAGTATGCCAAAGCACTGGTATACATGCTTACAGGAGGCATACTAATGGCGCACCTGGCATATACTAATGGCGCACCAGGTGGTGCGCCATTAGTATCTGAGATAATAATGGCGCACAGGTGGTGCGCCATTAGTAAAAATTACTAATGGCGTGCTATTAATGGCGCACCAGTGATGCGCCATTAATGGCCAAATTAGGTGCGCCATTAGTAGTGGTTTTTCTAGTAGTGTGGGCCTACTTGGCCTCCTGCGGGCCTGAATCCTGGCCCATGTAGGGTTTCTAGTCGTATTCAGGCCGTGGGTGTCCAGTAGGCGGCACTATTTTTTCCAGTTTTTTTGTTTTGTTTTCTGCATTATTATTTATTTTTTATTGTTTTTTGCTTTATTTTTTAATTCTTTTTGCTTTTAGTTTTAGAAAAATTATAAACTTTCTCGTTAGTGCCATTAGTTTTCAAATTTGAAAACATTTTTTGTTTTCTTTGTTGCTTTATTTATTTTATTTTGTTTCTACTTACAACAAAATACTTATTGTTGCTATTTTTTTATTTTTTCAGTTTTTTGTTCTGTTTTCGCATTATTTATTTTTTGTTGTTTTTCTTTATTTTTAATTCTTTTTGCTTTTAGTTTTAGAAAATTATAAACTTTCTGTTAGTGACATTAGTTTTCAAATTTGAAAACACTTTTTGTTTTCTTTGTTGCTTTATTTATTTTATTTTGTTTCGCTTACAACAAAACGGTGTGTAGAGGGACGGGCTTATAAACGGTGTGGCGCCCTTGGTTGGCGAGGTTTTCAAATTCATAGTTTTCAAATGAACTCTGAAAATGTTGGCATAGCATGTGCATGTACAAAACGGACAATGGTATCATACTAAATGCATTACAAAGTTGGCATGGTATCATCATAATAGTTGCGGAGAAAGTCTTCACTTTTTCTTCGCTTGTGTCGCTTGCTTATTGCGCCAGTAACCATGGATAATCTTCATCGTTTATCGGGATGCTTGGGTCAGCCTTGACTTTGAAGGGGGAATTTCATGAAACTTTTCATACTCTTGAGACATGTCTCTTTCCCTCCACTCCCGGGATGTCCCTTTTCCTGAAAGAACTATGTGGCGCTTTGGCTCATTGTATGATGTATTCGCTTCCTTATCTTTTCTTTTCCTCGGTCTGGTAGACATGTCCTTCACATAGATAACCTGTGCCACATCATTGGCTAGGACGAACGGTTCGTCAGTGTACCCAAGATTTTTCAGATCCACTGTTGTCATTCCGTACTGTGGGTCTACATGTACCCCGCCTCCTGATAGATTGACCCACTTGCACTTAAACAAAGGGACCTTAAAATCTACTCCGTAGTCAAGTTCCCATATGTCTACTATGTAACCATAATATGTGTCA